>PVHP010010033.1:0-48747 GCA_004024765.1 Zapus hudsonius | reverse complement strand
TTTTTTTTTTTTTCATGCATGACAACCTCATCTTGCTGGTCAGTGATGCCCTCTGAATTTTCATCCTTACTAACTTCTGTCTCCTGGAGACAGCCATTTTAAAACTTTAATTGATAATTGTCATACATATACATAATATATTTTGATCATAAATCCCTTCCCATCACTCCTTTTGCCCCTTTTCCCATCCTCTATCCACTGAACCCTTCTCTTTCCCTCCTTCCCTCTCTCCCCTCTTTCTCTTTTTCTTTTCCTTCCTTCTTTCCTTCCTTTCATTTTTTCTCCTCTCCTCTCCTTTGCTCCTCTTCCCTCTCCCCTCCCCTCCCGTATCTTTCTTTCTCTTCTTCCTTCCTTCCCTCCCTCCCGTATTGCCCTGCTCCATCATCTATATCCATGACATCCTGCTGATGAGCAGGTAACAACAGCCTCTGTGAGGTCCTGAGTGAAGTAGCCATTTTGTGTCTAGAAAACAGCATTCTAAATTCTGTCTCCCCATTTTTTGCCTCACCACTGCTTTTTCTACAATGTTCTCTGAGCTTTAGTGGGTGTAATAGAGATGTTTCATTTAGTGTTGAGCACTTAATTGCCACTTCTTTTCAGCACTTTGATGACTTTTTAGTCTCCCCAGTATTGACCACCATCTGCAAAAAGAAACTTCTCTGGCCAAAAGCATTGGTTCTGTTGTTTTGGTGGCCTTTCTGACCAATAACTCTCTGTTAGTTATCCACCTCTGGCACAGGGACTTTTTTGGAGCAACTTGTGTTTTCTAGGTGTAGCATTCTCCATCCCTGCAGGGTGCTTCTCCCAAACTATTTTTTAAAGTGACATTTTATAATTAGCTAACAAAGGAGTAGGTTTCCTTATAAGATTTGGAAAAAAATAAGGGTGTTCACTGTCCATTGCTATTTAATATAGTGCTTGAAGTCTTAGCTAGAGCAATAAGACTGGTTGATTTTGTTGCTTGTAGGATGTTCTGCTTGTTCAAGATATTGGTGACTTGAATTTCCCTGCAGCTCACATAGCACTTTCCAGCATTATGAGAGCTAGCCATCAGAATGCTGGCTTCCATCTCAGTTCCAGCATGATCTCTTATGATAATTTTGGTGGGTATAGTAACTTTGATTGACAGCCATTGTCTTTCAGGATTTGAAGTACTCCATTTCAAACCCGTCTGCTTTTTAGTTTCCATTGAAAAAAATGGATGTAATTTGATGGACTTACCTTTATAAGTGATGTGCTGTTTTTCTCCCTGCTTTTAGTATTTTTTGTTTTCTGTACTTCATGTATTTACTATAATGTCCAGTGGTGAAAGCCCTCTCTGGCCCTGTCTTTTTGGTGTTCCGTGTGTCTCTCATGCCTGGATGGGTCTCTTTTTTTGTTAAGATTCTGAGAATTCACTTGGATAATTTATTGAGGATACTCTCTGTGCCCTTGACTGCAGTTTTTCCCCTTCTTGAACTTGTTTGCCCATGATGCGAATGTTTGGTCTTTTAATGTGTCCCACATTTCCCTCATGTTCTGTTCCTGTGTTTTTTTTTAACTTGTCATTAACGGATTTTGGCCTCACAATCTATTTTCTCTCTTGTCCTCAAGCCCTGATCATCTGCCCTCCACATGATCTATTCTATTAGTGAGGCTTTGTTGGGAGCCTTCTAAATGATTTAATTTTTGTTTTCCATGAGCTTATTTTCAACATCTTCATCTTTTTATTGAATTCCATTTTATTTCTTGGTTTGACTTTTTTAATTTTAGAATATTTTATTATTATTTGCAAATAGAGACAGAGAAAGGGAGAGAGAGAAAGAGAGAGATGAATGGGCATGCCTGAGCTCTTGCTGCTGCAAATGAACTCCGACACATGTGCCACTCTGTGCATCTGGCTTTACGTAGGTACTGTAAGACTGTCAGGCTTTGCAAGTAAGGGCCTTTAACTGCTAAGCCATCTGTCCAGTCCCTTTACTTTTTTTTTTTTATATATAGGGTCTTGCTCTGAACCAGGCTGACCTGGAATTCACTATGTAGTCTCAGGGTGGCCTCCAACTCATGACAGTCCCTCTACCTCTGTCTCCCATGTGCTGAGATTAAAGGCATACCCCACCATGCCCAGCTTCCCTTTACTTTTTTCTTTTTCTCTTTGAATTTGATCATGTTGTATTTGAGTTCCTTATGCTGTCCATTGAATTCTTTGTGTTGATTCTCTTCCATTTCATTCAGCATTTTGGTCTTTGCCTCAGTAAGTTTGTTTAACACAATTATCATAATTGCATTTTAGAATTCTTTTTCTGGGGTTTTCTCTTAGTAGGTTTCATTGGTGGCTTCCACTATCAGACAAGATTTGCTCTGTGCCTTGTTTTCTTGTGCTATTTATTTTGCATCGGGATTTGCCCATCTGTAGATAGTCTTTTTGTCTTGCTGAGAATACACTGACAGCCCTTTGTGTAGCCTATGTTGAGTGGCCTGGTCAGCCTTGATCTAGTTGGTCATGGGATGGTTGTCTTTATTCTGGTCTGGGCTGGGCACACTGAGCTGCTCTTCCTTGTGTGTGCATTCTCTAAGAAGGCTTCCATTGGTTAGTGGGACTGGCTTGGGTGTCCCTACTCAGGGCTGCTTGGTGGCAGCCCAGGGACTGAGGTTAGTGCCAAGTAGGACTGATCCTCAATCCAAGCTAGGAAAAGTGTTCACCTAGACTCTGAGCAGCATACTTAATACTGGGCTGGGTGTGTGGCTGGTGAGTGTGACCAGCTTGGGTGTTGTAGTACAGGTTGGGCAGGCCAGGGATTGAGGTCAGAGCCTATTGTTCCTGATCTCTGTTCTCAGTGTGGGGGGCTTGCGTTTTACCTACAAGACGGAATGGTTATAGGGGATGCACTTATCTTGACCTTGGGTGGTCTATTCAGTGCCTGGATTTGGGAGTGTGATAAGCTCTTGTGTACCTAAGGCCAGAGAGTGTGGACAGCACCAAATGTGCCCAGTCTGAGTTAGCAGGGGCCAGGGTGGTACCCACAGGACTGAATTGGGGCAGGAACAGTGCTTGCCTGGTCTCTGGGTGGCCTAATCAGTTTTAGCTTATTCTTGATTATTTGATTGTTTGTGGCAACACTTGGATTTCAATTTCTATTGTCCTGAGCCCTTGCTGTATTGATTTGACCAATCCCGGTTGGAATTCCTTTTGTTTCTTTCTGTGCTCTCTCCTGAGTGCATTCTGTACCCAACTGCCAAGTGAATATTAAATTATTCCAAAAACCTTAATGTCCCTTGTTAAATGTATAATGAAAATCAAGCTTAGTATTCAAAGCAGTGGAGAAATGCTCTATTTAGATAGTGGCTTCCAAATTGTTTGACTGTGCTCTGTAAGAAGTAAATGTTACACTATGGCCCATCACTAGGTATGTGCACACAGCTGTCACCAGTCTTACAGAGTTGAACACAGTTGGGATGCAGCCATATACATCCCACTTCTGCTACATAGCTCCATTGAAAGTACTGAGTGTCATTTGGTTACTTGATTTTGCAATTCTCAAAAAGCCAACTGGGGTTAAAAAGTATTAGGGTTGGATTAATGTAGCAAAGAAGGGCAATTTTGGAGGAGTAATTAAAGAAGCCGAGGAAAGCTTTCCATGGTGGTGCTCACTACACATGTGGTTCATCATTATCAAGGTGGGTTTTGAGATTGTTGGAGTTGCCTGCCTTTTCCTGTTGGTGTCTATGTGCACACTGTACTTCTGTGATGATGGTGGGTAAGGCTGGGGTTTTTGGCTCAAAGCTTTTCACTTCTGAAAATCTACTGAATTACAAGTTGGTACCAAAGTGAAGCCTCTGTGTCAGCCATGTAGAAAAGTCAACCTTTATCTCAAACCTCACAAAATCTCCTCACCCCTCAACTGTGTTCCTGCAGTACTTGTGTGCCTGCTGCTCAGCACTTAGAATACGGTACTTCCTGGGAATTTCCCAGAATAGAGTTTGAAACAAAATCAGTGACTCCACTGACCTGCCTCCCTGTTTGTGGGAGTTTTGCATTTTCACAGCACTATTGTAATTTTTTTTATAAAAAATTATTAAGAGTATTCTTTCCAACTTACTGTTTCACTTTACTTTATTTTTTCCACTTTGTGATTAGTTTATGTTATACACTGATCATGTTTGAGAGTCTAATTCACAGCAAATTGGAGCCACACTGGATTATTTTGTAGTTATACTTAATGGATATTTATTTTATCTCTCCAAGGGCTACAAAGCTTTACAGAGGAAGCCTGATTGCACTCTGCATGTCCAATGTGTTCTTCATGCTGCCTTGGCAGTTTGCTCAGTTTGTGCTGCTTACTCAGGTAAGGTTCTGATTATGTGAACTCGTGTAGTTATTTCCTAGTTGTTCTATGAATATTACTTCTAAGACTTTTCTAGCTAATGGGTTTAAAGAAAGTTCCGAGTATAGAACTTTTTAGATGTATTTGTTAATGAATATTGTTTACCTACTCACAGAAAGTATTTGTTGAACTTACATTGGTAAGGGTGCTTATCTTTGTTATTCAGTGTTTGTCATTAGTGTGCTTAAAAGGGACCTGGTGCTCACTCTTAAGTAAGATGTCTTTTATGAATAATGCCTTAAATCCTTACATGTAATGTAACTATACATAAGGTAACAGTATACATAGCTAATGAGTTTTATGACCTACCAATGTATAATTTACTTAGTATTTTTCCATGTATTTTTGCTTCCTCTAAAAAACGGGTCCACATCAAGCCTATTGAGAGAGTGTGTTCAGGTTTTTCCTTACTAGATTTTTATTATGCTTGCTATAGTTTTAAAACTTCTTGTCGAAAACTTACAGTCATATATACAATGTGCCCTGCTCATAACCCCCTCCTACCACCTTCTTTTGTCCCCTTTTCCCTACTTTCTCTCCATTGAACCCCATCTTCTTTCCATCTTCTGTTTTGTCATCATTTTTTTTGTCTTCACATAATGTAGGTCTTATGTGGGTAGCATCAGATCTATGAGGTCATGAATACAACAGCCACTTAATGTCTAGAAAGACAGTATTCCAAAGTGCTCTTCCCCTTCCTGTGGCTCTTGCACTCTTTCTACCACTTCTTCTGCAATGGTCCCTGATGGTGTGATAGAACTGTCTCAGTTCGGAACACTCCACTGTCACTTCTTCTCAGCATTTTGATGAGCTTTGAGTCTCCTAGTAGTCATTACCATTTGTAAAGAGAAACTTCTCTAACAGAAACTGAGAGTAGCATTAATATATAGCCATAAACATAAATATTTAGAGGGTAGTTTGGTGGGCATAATATATCCATTTAGCTAGACAACATTTGTAGTTTCCTATGGCCTTCCTAGCCATTAAACTTTTAATTAGGTTTTCAGTACTAGGCATAAATATCTTCTCATGAAATGGACCTCAAATCCAATCAGAGAGCAGTTGGTTTCTCCCATAACAGACATGCCACCATTGTACCAGTTGATACATTTTTCCTGGCTGGCCAGCCATGTAGCTTTCAGGGTCCACTGCTGGTTAAGACCATTGATGACTTTTCTCCTCAGCAAGCTATATAGCTCTTTCCAGCATCATGACAGTGAGTCAACAGGGAGGAGGCTTCCAGGCTACAAATTGATGTTTCAGTGTCCTATAGCCCAAGCATGGAGAATCTTCAGCAGTAGGGTCTTATCTTTATTTCTGGTGGGCAACCAAGAGCTTTGGCAATAGCCTGTATTGTGGGAGGAGGGACCAACAACTAACTAGAAGGGATCTCAGCCCAGGCACAGAAATTTTCTTATAACAATCTATGGTTTCTGAGCATAGCATTATCTACTTCCACTAGGTACTTCTGCCCAAACTCATTTTTCAACATACATATTTTTTGGTTAGTGAAACCTATCTACTATAATTGTCCCTTAGCCTTCTCCTCTCCCCCCTCTCATGATGCTTGCCATATTTATATAAAGCAGTTGCTAATTGCTTTCTTAATATTAATTGAACATCTTTTTTAAGTGATGAAGTCTGGTGTGGATTTAAATCCTAAATGTATTTGCTAGCTTTTTGGACCAAAAAAACCCACTTTATTCCATTCTATTAGAGAAAATGAAAGAGCCTACTTTATTGTGTTTTGCTAGCATCAGGTGAGATAATTTATATAAGCCTATTAATATAGTACCCAGCACTTAACCAGGTGTCAGTAAGGTTTGCTGGATTTTTGTCTTTTTTTTTTTTAAGGCAGAATCTTGCTGTGTAGCTGGACTAGCCTCAAACTGATGATCCTTTAGCCTCTGCCTCCTGAGTGCTGTGATTATAGCTATGTTCCACCTGGGCTGGGTTTGAACTTTTCTTTGATCTTTTAGATTCCTTTGTCTTCTTTAGTATGGTATTATTTTAAATTAGTTTTTGGGTTGAATTATCCCTGAGATTCTTTTGTTAAGATTCTACCCTTTAAATGTGTTGCGTATAGCTTGGTCCCTGGGGTGGAAAGAGACCTTTCACATTGCTGCCAGTTAGTGGTGGCGGCCTGTTTTGTGTGGGAAGTGTAGGGGCGGGGCTTATGCTGAGTACATTGTACACACTGTCTCCTGGTTTGTCTTATCACATTAGCTGCCCTAGAGCAATGTTTGCTTGATGTGTAAACTGGATAAGGGAA
Source organism: Zapus hudsonius (assembly GCA_004024765.1). Classification (NCBI taxonomy): domain Eukaryota; kingdom Metazoa; phylum Chordata; class Mammalia; order Rodentia; family Dipodidae; genus Zapus; species Zapus hudsonius. The sequence continues at coordinate 42,111 of PVHP010010033.1, read as the reverse complement.
GCCTATTTTTTTTCTTATTAGAAACAAGAATTTGTCATACATGATGAGGAATTTAAAACAAAGAACAAAAAACCTTCCTGGATGGAACTTTGGTTATATGCTTAAACATTTAGCTGTTGTTCAGTCTTCCCATACTGTTTGTAGAGTAAGACAGGCGTGGAAGTTGATTTGCGTGCCTTCGGGAAGAGGGTAAAGGAGTAATGCCATCTATCTAAGATTGCAGTATCATCATTTGTCAATGCATCTGTTTAAATCTAGTAACTTTGGAATTTTTGATAAATAACAATTTTCTTCAAAACAAAAGGAAAGTAAAATATGTATTTATGGTGAAAGTACTCTTTCAAAGTTGAAACTTGATAAATTTCATTGTAACTAGCATGTAAATATTTATATCAATTAAAGTTTATATTGATGGGGGATGCTTATAGTGACTCAAGAAGAAATTATTGTGTTTTTACATAAATATGCATTTCTTAATTACTTTTTGCTTCATTGTACCTTCCCTAATTATGTGTTAGTGGTTGTGTTATGATGGTATCTTCATGTCTTTATTGGACAGAGTATTTTTAAATTGTTCATGTTGTCAGTAGAGTTAACCTGACATTAAAATGAGTGCTGCTTTGCATAATCCACAAAGTAAATGTTTCACACAGCTTCTTTATAGAGCTATGTAAGAGAGAGAAATCATCTTAAGATTTGCTACTTTAGTATATTGACCACATTCAGTAATAAGTGGGCAGCTAAAGAAAAACTAAAGAGCTCATTTTCTGTATAAGTATAAATCAATTTGAAATAACAGTAAAGATAATATTTTCTTTAATCTTATAGCTACTCATAAGATTTTATTTTTAACATATTTCTGTTTAAATTTCAGATTGCATCATTATTTGCAATATATGTTGTGGGGTACATTGATATATGTAAATTACAGAAGATCATTTATATACACATGGTAATATTTTCTGTTTTTTAATCACTTAGTTTGATCATAAAATAATCTGATTAATATCTGATTTGCTTATTGTTGAAACTGTTGTAATATGACTTTAATGAAGACCACACTGTGAGATAGCACATCTTATTATGTCAGTAGCAGAAAATTTTAATTTGGATCATATTATCTGATTACTCTATCCACTTTATATATTTTCAGAAAAAGACATTCATGAACAAAAATATGAAATGGTATATTATCCTTCTAGGGAAAAGGTTCATTCATGGGGTATCTATCAAAGCATAAGAGGCACACCATTACAAGAATAGTGGGGTGGGGGCTCAAATTATACAGCATGTTGGAAGGAGATAGAGATTAAATGAAAATGAACAACCAATAGAATAGGGCAGATCAGAAGTACCAAGGCCAGGGTCTGGGAGACTGAGGTGTTGACTGAGGTGCTTAGCCCTCACCTTGTTGTTAGAAGGAGGAATGGGACAAAGACTGGGAGGCAGACAGGTAAGTAGACTGTAGGTTTCACAGAGAAGAATATTGTAGATGAAGCAGCTAGAGCAAAGGCTCTGTGGCTGGTTGGATGATGTTAATGAACGCTTACCTTTAAAAACGTTTCTTCTTTTGGTCATTACTTTTTATGTATAAAAATTACTGTTTTGTTTTTCTGATGGTAGTTGATACTTATGGATGTTGCTACATTTGATTATAGGGAATTTATACACAGTTACATAGTTAACAACCATGAAACTACCCTCCAGAAAAAACTCAGGACTTATGCTTTGAAGGCTTGTGTTCCTATACCTATCTCATGATTCTAAACTGTCATTAACTTGCTTTCTTTTAATTTTACTGTATAGACATCCCCAAAAATATATTTTCGGAACTATTAACCTAGTTATTAAAATTTGTATAAATGGTGTTCTTTTATGAAACTTATTTTCACTGAGGCTTTTGAGATTTGTAAGTTACTGGAGTTAGAACTTTCATTCTTTATACTTTGCTTTGCGTGAGTAAATGTAAAAGGAATTTAGGGTCCTTCTGCTGCCTCTCTCACTTTCCATTCACAAACAATGTTGTGCAACCGTTTACATATATTAGTAGTTTCTATTGGTTATTTAGTAGTATATTTGGCAGGTGGCAAGTTATATTTAACCTTATAAATAACATTTTAAAAAATGTTTGCAGTATTTCAAACAGTGGTGCATAATGGCTGCTGTATTCAGCTCCATGTTGCTGGGATGAACACCCAAACCAGGCACAGATTGGGGGGGGGGGGTTATTTCAGTCTACAGATTCAAGGGAAAATTCCTTCAATGCTGGATGAAGCTGGCTCCCATTCATAAATCTAGAGAGACCCTACCACCAGCCAGCACATGCCAAAAGCAAACACAAATGGGCAGCAAAACAACAGGGAACTGGCAACCAACATCTGGGACCCAGGCCGAGCTCAAAATCCTCTGCATACCTCTAGGTGCAATCAGATCCTCCCCAAACACACCTCTTCTAGCCAGAGATCTGGGAATCCCAGTTACAAGCTTTAGTGGAACATCTGGGTCTATTGGGAGACATACATTCAATGGCTCACATTATTTATTTTTTAATTTTGTCAGTCTGGTTAGTAAAAAATATCATGTAAGCTTAATCAACATTGTCTCTGGTTTTCAATGAAGCTGAGCATCTTTTTGTATGTTTATGAAGCCTTTATGTTTCTATTTTTATCATTTTTGTACATTCTTATTCAAATATTTTACCAACTTTTCACTATTATCAAAGAGAAAATGAAATCTGTTTTATTCAGAGCAGTATAATCCATTATCATAATTTATGTTGTCTGAATTAGTCCAAGTTTGGCCTGTTATTTAGGGTGTTTTTGATCATGGCCTCATCATGCCTTAAATGCTTTCCATCCCCTGCTTAAATGACCCTGTGCATTTTTCCAACTTCAATCTGTTTTCGGGGTGATTTAACAAGAATTAATTTCCCAACATTAAAAAGCCTTGCATTGGGGTGTGGGGGAGGTCTATGCATAATTTTATATATTGCTGATATTTATATCTCTTTTTTTAAGGATGATAAGGTTAGATAGTATGGGGTTTTGTTTGTTTAGTTTCATTTTGTTAAGTTTTGGCTTATTTTTCTTCTCAAACTGGTTGGTACAGTTTTTGACTTTGGTATAAATCATAATGAGTGGTAAGCATTCAGTTGTGCAGTAACATAGTTACATAGGCAGCTATGGCTGATGGCTTGACTGAAAGCTGTTATTAGATAATTACCCAATTTACAATTCTAATTTTCAATAGGTCCTTTCTTAGATAAATAATATGCTGTTAGTGATTTAATAATTATTCTCTTTCTCCATTTTCACTTTACTAATTTCTGAATTCTATAAAAAATATGGAATTATCTTCAAGAATTATTTTTCCATTTTTCTTGTGAAGAATACATATAACAGAATTTACTCTCTTAGTTCTAAGTATCCACATGGTTCAGACATCCATTTTGTTTTGCCAGCACCAACACTGGCTGTCTCCAGAACTCTTTTTATCTTGCAAAACCAAAACTCTGGGCCCATTACAAAATAGCTCAATCTTCTCCCATTTCTCCAGTCTCTGGAAAGCACCATTTAACTTTGTGCCTCTATGATTTTGATTATATGTCATGGAAGTGAAATGATATGGTATTTGTCATTTTTGTGACTGGCTTAATTCACTTAGTATAAAGTTTTCAAATTTATTTTATGTTGCATTGTGTGCTATAATTTCTTTTCTCTATATGACGGGGCTTCATTCCATTGTGTGTGAGTGTGTGTGCGCGCATGCACACATGTGCGTGCATGTTCCATATACACTATATTTTATTTACCTGTTCATGAACACTTAGGCTGCTTCCAAATTTCATCTCCAGCAAATAGTATTTGCTTCCATGAACAGGAGTACCCAATAGTTCTTTGAAATTTGGTTTTTAAATTGCTGAATTGATCTGTGGCAAGCCCATTTTTAATTTTTGAGGAAATGTAATACTGTATTCCATAGTGGCTTACCAGTTGTACATTCTCAGCAGTAAGATACAGACACTCTAGTGTCCTCATGTCATTGCCAATATTTATTTTGTCGTTCAAAAATTGTCATTGTAGTCTTCCTAATGGGTACTAGTGGAATTTCATGTGTTTTGTACTTGCTTGCTTTTTTTAAATTAACAAACCATTTTCAAGGCTGGGAAGATTACTCACAGTTAAAGATGCTTGCTTGCAAAGCCGGATGGCCCAGATTCAATTCCCAGGCTACCTACATTAGTGGAGCACTAAAAGCAGCTCAAGCACCTGGTGTTTGTTTGCAGCAGCAAGAGTCCCTTCCCCCTGAAAATAAATGATTTAAAAAATATATTTTGTAGAGCAGAAATAGATTTACAGCAAAATTGAGGGGAAAATGTAGTTTCCATATGCCTTCTGCCCTCATCATGCATAACATCCCTGTTATCCTGCACCACCATGGTGCATTTGTTACAGTCACCCAGAGTCTGGAGTCTATATTGGACTCCACTCTTGGCACTGTGTATTCTGTGGGGTTTCATAAAATGCTGTCATGTACCCATTATTACAGCATTATACTGAACAATTTCACAACCCTAGAAATGCTCTGCCTCTCTGCTCTCCTTCCTTGTAATTACTACCAATCTTTTCATTGTCTCTCTACTTTTCTCTATTGTAGAGTGTCATGTAGAGTTCAGATCTGCTTCTTTCACTCACTGAAATGCAATTAGGTTTTCTCTCCATGGTTTGATAATTCTCTTCTATTTAAAGCTCTGAATAAAATTTGATTTTGTGATATATCACAGTTATTTGTTTATCTATTAGAGGTTTATTTTGGTTAATTATATGTTTTGATAATTGTGAATAAAGCTATTGTAAACACTTGCTGCAAGCTTTTATGTAGACATAAGCTTTAAATTCATTCAGATAAATACCAAGGAAGGTGATTGTTTAATTAAATGGTAAGAATATATCTAATTTTTAGAAACTTTCCAAACTGTATTCCAGAATGTCTTTGCCATTTTTGTATTCTTACCAGCAGACTAGAGAGGGAGTCGAGGAAAAGGATTCTACATCCCTGTTGGCATTTATGGTGTTAGTATGGACTTTGTTCTGATAGACACACGTGGTTATCACCGCCTTGCAGTTTGTTGAACATCTATTATGCTTATTTGCCATCTGTGTATCTTATTTGTTGTGTGTGGTGTTTGTTAATGTCTTTATCTTATGTTTTCTTTCTTTTTTGATGTTTATCTTCACATGCATTTTTATTTTTACTTTTATTTTTTAAAATATCTATTGTGAATAAGTATGTACATTGTATGGGCAAATCTTGTGAAAGTGTCCCTGTTTCCCTCCTCTCTGTCCCCTACCCACTGGGGTACTTCCTCTGTACGCATACTGGATCTGTCCATAGGTTAGGGGATTATGAACTGCACCAGTGGTAGCCACTTTTTCTTTTGTTTCTTTTTTTCCTTCCCCCTTTGTGTATTGTTGCTGAGGGGGGGGGCGATATCTCTGGATATTCTCCCCCACTGTTGCTCTTAAATTCTTTCCGCTCCCTCTTCCACTCAGTTCCCTGAGTCATGGTGGGTGAGTTTTGAGTCTGCTTTATTGTTGAGATCTTAAGCATCTCTGGATCTTCACCCTGGGTTGTGTTGTGTATCATTAGTGTCTGTCTCCATTGACCTTTCATGGGTTATCAGACTTGCTGTGGTGATTGGTCTCCTGTTTGTCTCGTCACTTTCTCTAGGTTTCATTTGGGCCCTGTGTGAAGGCCAGGTGGTTTGTCTCCTGCCACAATGTCAGCCTTCATCCAATGTCTTGGTGGAATTAGGTTGGCCCTGGCTCTCTCACTTCCTTCTGAAAAATACAAACAGAATTTCCATCGGAGAGTGAGATCAATATAGGTTAAATGAGACAACATTGCTATTTTGGCTAGCTCCAAGGGGTGTAGCAGGACAAAGCTGAGTTCTTAGAAGGGGGCGCTGGCTATAACACTCTAAAGCCCATCTCCTCCAGCAAAGCTCTACCTTCCAAATAACCAAGCATTCAAAACACACAAGTGTATGGGGGACACCTGATTCAAACCATCACACCTAGTTTAGCAAATTCATTGTGATAGAATGATGTTGAATTTTGTGAAATGGTTTTCTGTATAGAGACGGTCATATTTACTGTGGTATGGAACATTAATATTTAATAGAATTTTGAAACTAAAGCTGATTATAAAATCCATATGGAAATGTAAATATATGGATGAAAAGTAAAACTTCTGGGAGAAAAGGCAAATGATATTAATTTTAAAGAACTTTTTAAATTATGGAGATAAATTCTAAAGACCTAAAAGACATTAATGATAAATAAGATTAGCCTAAAAATTTAGGCAATGACTATAATACAAACATGCTACAACAATAAAAAGAAGTGAAAGAGGAAAACAGCTGAGCAGTAAAAACTCAGAGGACCAATTTAAAAAGCCGATTCATCTATAGAGTAGAATGCTCATCTCAGTTCTTAAATAAAATGAAGTAGATTAGTTTGGATTGATATGGAAGCATTTAAGAGTAAAGCATGAAATAGGATGCATTATGGGTAGTTTCCCACTTGTGGCTTAAACACAAAATATAAACTAGAATTACCTCATGTTGAGGGTCCCTAAGAAGTGTTTGGTGGCTGTTTGAGGTTGGGCTGTGGGATGGAGAGTGAGCAGTTTTCTTTTTATTTTCCATTTTGAATGGTTTGAATTCTGTTGATGATGAGAAGGTGCAGTTTTGGGAAGGAAAATTGGTGTTGCATATTAATTGTATTTTTCTTCAATTTTTCTAGATTTCTCTTGCACTTTGTTTTGTTTTGATGTTTGGAAACTCAATGTTATTAACATCTTATTATGCTTCCTCCTTGGCAGTGATTTGGGTAAGTGTACCTCTGACCATTTCTGAAATGAATAGTATTTTTTTCCTTCACTGGCTTGAAATTCATGAGTGATTTCCACAGGACCATTCTCATATGTCTTATTGAATATATCTGTGACAAAGCATTGAAGTTCTCATTTTATTTTATTTTCAAGTTTATTTTAAAAGCAGGAGAAAATAAAGACAATAAAGTTACTATCAGAAAATGCTTAGCACCTTGCCTTTTTTTTTTTTTTTCTTTTGAGACAGGGTCTCTAGCTGGTGATCACTCCAGCCTCAGCCTCCTGAATGACAGTATTTAGATGTGTGCAGCCATGCTTGCCTTTTATGACTTGAATCTGCTGTGTCTTTTTCTTCCCTCAGTTTTCCTCTCACTGTTTTTATTTTTATTTGGGGGGGTGCAAAGATTGCTTAAAAGTTTTCAAGCTCTCCTCATTGTTTTCAGTTTCATTCTAAATATAAAAGTACTTTCAAAGTTAGATTTTCGATCATGGTTATGCCTTTTGTCAGTGGGCTTTGCCATTCCAGTTATTTGAAACCAAAGTTACCCCTTATATCTGTAGAGCATGCACTTAGAACAGGCTAGGTTCCCACAGAGAAGTGTAAATTGCACTCTCTCCATGGGAATATGCCCTACTTTTAGAGTAATCAGTTAAGCTACTCAGATCATTTTGGTTTATTTTCTAGACCCCATTTAAAAAATCTCTGGCCTCATATGTATTTTTCCTGTTTTACAGATAGCTATTTAAAAATCTTTTTTTTTTCTTTTTTAAATATTCTTTTTCCAAGTATGGGCCTCACCCTTTTGTACTCTGTGACTCAAATATATTTAGGAACAAAATGAGCAATTAGCATATGGCAGTGCTGTTTGCAACAATAAAAGTTATTAACTGAGTGTCATGGCTGTGTCCTGGGATTAGAATCAGTGCACTCCAGGAGCCTGAACATGAGTTCAAGACCAGCCCAGGCTACCTAGTGATGGAATCAATACAGTCTACTCTGTAATTAGGAAATGTGACTATGTACTCAATTCTGTATTCCATGCATATATTGGCAAGTACTGCTATTCCTCAGAATAAAATACATGACTTTGTGCTCATGTACAACAAAAGCATTAAACATTGCATGTGACTAAAAGTACATTTTTTACAAAGTTTCTCTTGTGATAACTTTCATCTGTAATGTGTCAGGTGCCCTGATTGGACTCTGATGTGTGTCTTCAATACAAATTAAGTATATATTTAATTTGGTGTATTAAAGTACATTCATTCACATATACTTATTTGCATTCAATAATTTTGAAATCTGAATCATATTGCATTTTGTGTTCTCAAATGTTCTGAAAAGAGTTAATCTGAGTTCATGTATTTATGCTTTGACTTTTTTTTGCCAAGTTTGAAGTAGTTTTTATACTCTAAAGGTAATACATTTGGGAGCCCATGCACCTGGAAAGACTTCAAATTTGGTAAAGAAGTATTTTGTTGAGTCATCAAAATCTCATCTGTAGTTCATTCCAGGAATCAGTAATTTTTAGCTTAAGGAAAATCGTATACCTATATGAAAACTATTTAAAATTCTGAAGTTTTTGCATGCCTCTTCGTTCACAGGTACCCTAGCTCTATGGTGATTCTCTTGAGTTTTACAAAATCACCAACTGACCTAATACATTTTTGTTTTTGTTTAAAGTATTTTTTAAATCACTGACTGCAGGAATGACTGTATGGTAATACTGTGTGAAATATCAATAGTATGCCAAGTTTTAGACTCTACAAAATATAATTATTCAGATAAATTATTTGCTACTTGAATTTAGAATTGACTGTTATGTTTTCTATCCAGGGCATGCTGGCAATGAAACCACATCTTCTAAAAATAAATGTATCTGAGCTTAGTTTATGGGTAAGAATCAGCCTATGCATACTTTTTTCTTTATCTTTTGTCTTAGGTTTTTCTTTTTTAAAATTTTATATATATAAAGGACTTAATGATTTTATAATATAGTATGATTTAATTTTAATGTACAAATTACTCTTTTTATGAAAGTTGTATTAGTTACTTCCACATTGTTTAGACAAAATACCTGACCAAAAGCAGCTTAAGGAAGGATTTTATTTGGCTTACAATTGTCAGAGGAAGTTTCATCACAGTGGAGAAAGTATAGCAGTGCTCAGAGCAGACAGCTGGTGTTACGTCTTCACATCCTTAGGAGGAAGTAGAGCAAGGGGGCTGGACTGCAGTAGCTCAAGGCCCTTTGCTTGTCTAGTGACTCTGTTTCAGGGGGAGCCAGAGCCTTGGTTCTAGAGATCATGGGCTCTTTCTCACCACACAATAAAGAACCAGAGTGCAGGAGTTATAAGCAAGCAGATTTTATTTAGGCAAAAGAGAAAGTAATCAGAAGCTCCCTTTGGGATAGAGAGGGGCCCCTGAGCTACAGTCATTGTTATCTCTCTGACCGCAGTTTGTATCTAGAATCATGGCCTCTTCTGCCATCTATGTCATACATATCTCTATAGGGTCTCACCTGTCCATGCATTCTTAGTTAGTAGTGGATTAGACACCCTATTTCTATCCATAAATATGTAAGTTGGCTTTTGGTTGGATCTCTTCCACCTCAGGCCCTGAGCACAGAAATATTTGCTCAATTAATGCCCTTGATTATGTGCTATGTTGGAGGGGAGCACCTTCCAGAAACATTTGCCTATTAGTAACCTTGGTTGCATTAATTAGAGGCAGCATCTTCTCTCTGGATGCTTCTAGGAACAAGATAGCCTAAGGTCACTGTGATCTCCCCATGGCTCAGATTCTTCTCCATAAATGCCAGTCACCCTTCTGTCGCTCCCTCAACTCTTCCTAGAGGTTCGATAATCTTCCTATACAGTGTCACCTACTGAGGGTTAAGTATTCAAACACGCAGTTATGGGGGACATTTTATATTCAAACCACCGTACAAGTTAAGAGTAATTTGGGATTATTAGTCAAAGAATTTGTTTTATTACTGACATGCTTCTTCCGAGGACCAAGCATGTCTAACAAACCATTGGTAATAGGACAATTTCAATGTAATTCCTGTTTAAGCTGCTGATGAAATATAAGTAAATGAAGTTTTCTGGTAAGATTATATTTTTTGCACATGTATATATGTGTGGTACATATGCATTTGGGCATATATGTGTGCTGGTACATGTGTATTTGAGTGTGTGGAAGCAAGAGGTTGACCTCAGATGTCTCCCTTAATTTCTTTCCACATTATTTGCTGAGGCAGGACCTCACACTTGAATCCAGAGCTTATCAATTCAGCTATCTATATAGGCAGCTTGCCCCGAGGATCCCTTGTCTCTGCCTCCTGAGTGCTGGGATCACATGCCACCATGCTCAACCAGAATGTGGCATGGGTGATGGGTATCCAAACTCAGGTCTTTAAGTTTATATGGAAAGTGCTTTATCCATTGAATCACTTCCTCTCTTTGTGTATATTAATTTTTACTTTAGTCATAAACCATTGATTTCAGAGTTGCATTCTTTATTTCAAGTCAAGGTATGTTTTAGCATGTTTCTTTTGGAACTGAAGATAGTTTCTCACATGTGATTACAGATTTATTATTTCCCTAGGCTGGGGAACTTAAAGCATCAAAGTTAATTTTGTTTTTCTTTTGTAGGTCATACAAGGGTGTATATGGCTATTCGGAACTATAATTCTCAAGTATTTGACATCTAGGATCTTTGGCATTGCAGATGATGTAAGTGCATCGTGACTTAAACGGAAAGACTTGAAAATGATGTCATAGTGAATCCTTTGAATTATCAAAGTTCCATTACTTAAGCCAAGTTCCACGATGAAGTGTTTTCAGCTATTTTATCCATTTAATGTAAGAAAACAAACGTGTTCATGTATCTCCAAAATTAATTTCTTGAAACAATTCCCCTTTGCTATCTTTATACATCATAAAGATCGAGGCATTGTAAAGCAAGGAAGCTCTAGTGCTTAAAGCCCACATTTTGAGGTCTCTACAGCCTTTTCTGACTCATTTACAGTACAGTTTGGAAACCTATGAAGATACTTTTATTGGAGCCATAGCTAGACATGCTCTTCCAACACCAGCTTTCTGCTCAGTGCTTGTGGAAGGTTATAAGCCATTGTAGATAATTTAATCCAAGAGAGAAGCTTGTGTTTGTTTTGTTGTTTGACTAGGAGAGAAAATAAAGTGGTAAGATTTCTGTTTTATACCTTTAAGGATTCTTCCCATGAATAATTGCTTTGCCTGTTTACTTTGATGGTTTAATCACTCTAGGGGGCTATCAGCAATTATAACATAATAAAGGCAATGAAGCCTGTGGTTTAAAAAAAGTAGTAAGTTCAGAATGCTGCAGAAATGCACAGGAGGAGAATCAGTGAAGGAACCAGAAATCAGCTATGCAGATGAGAGCGGAGAGGTAATGGTGTCAGTTAGGGTGCAGGGAATTAGTAGGAAAAAAAGTGAAGTAACTCCAGTCCCAGGTGTGTAGAATCTGTTGCTTATTGTGAAGCAACCAATTAATATCCTGATTCAGATGACAATAATTTATTTTAGTCACAGCATCATGTTCTTCTAGGAAGAAACAAGGTGCTGTAGACAGACAATTAAGAGTAATTAAATTATAACTTCAATATTTCTAGAAACATGTAACATTAATAAGCAGCATTAATTCATAAGTCTTAATTTTGACATGGATCAAAAGAAGAGAATAACAGGGTCACCCAGCCTTTAAGAAGGATTTTCTACTTCCTTGCTTGTCCTTGATGAAATGAAAGTCATTTCTTAGTGAATCCTTGGTTTCTGGTTCCCATCTGTCAATATTCTCCTTTGTAGAAGCCTAAAGCTATAAGATACTGGATTCAAGTACATCTATTTTGCAAATTTTACTTGGAGCTGATTTCTTCAGTGATGAATTCTGGAGCTTAAAAACACAGCTTACCACTTTGTAACCAATCACACTTTCAGCAAACTTTAACCGTTAACTGTCCTGAAGTTCTAATAGCCATATGTTACCTGTCAGATTTCAGATGGTTTACCTAAGAATATCATAGCCATAGTGTTTAGAGGGAAATTGGTGAGCATAATATATTCATTTAGCCAGACGACACTAGTCATTACTCCTGCCAGGGCTTTTAACCTCTCAAACCATAGGCTCTTGACTAGGTTTTCAATACCAGACATGTATTTCCTCCTGTGGAGCAGGCCTCCAGTTCAATCAGAGAGTATTTGGTTTCTCCTATACTGACATGCCACTATTGTACCCATTGGCACATTTGGCCTGGTTAGCCAGCTGCAAGTCTTGCAGAATCCACTACTGGTTAACATCATTGTTGACTTCTCTCTTCCATTAGATGTGCTCTTATAATATGGTTAGCAGCTCTCTTATTTATTTATAATAATATAATGTCATTTTATTTATTGTTTGCTAAAATGATTTTTCTTTTTTCTTTTTTTGTGCAAAGGCATTTTATTTATATAGTTTGGTAAGAAGGTGTTTTCCTTTTTCTTTTTTTCATCAGTCATATTTAATCTACCACTTCTTGGGCCCTGGTGGGTGTGAGATGACTCATCCAGTGCTAAGCATTCAGCTTTGTCTTCTTGTTATTTTTTATGGGCCTTGGGTCTCCCTGGGTCGCCCTGGCATTGCCTGCCATCTTTAAAAAGCAGGTTCACTATCCAAGAGTGACAGTAGCATTAATCAAGGAGGTAAACATATATATTTAGAAATTTTTTTGATGGGCATAACCTCTCCAGTTAGCCAAAGAACAATGTAAGCTTCCCTCTAGGTTCTATGACCATCCAAGTCACAGGCTTCTGACTTGGTTCTCAGTAACAAGCATGAATTTCCTCCCACTAAGTGGACCTCATATCCAGTTAGAGAGAAGTTGATTACCCACATAATTTATGTGCCACTGTTGTATCGGTGTGTACATCTTGCCTTGCTGGTTGATTTTATAGCTTGTAGGACCCACTACTTGTTCACACTGTAGATGACTTTTATCCGCCAGCTTCTTACATAGCACTTTACAGCACTATGAATGCTGGCCAGCAGGGAGCCAGTGTCCACCTTAGTTCCTGCAGCAATAGGATCTTACAGTCTAGTTCTGGTGGGTAGCCAAGTGCTTTGCCAATGGCCTACATTGTTTTGGGGTCCTTATGCTTTAGAATTTTTTTTAATTATTCATGTCTTGTATTATGACAGTAAAAAAATGGGAAGGATTAGGGTCCCTCTTTTTAGAATTAAAATAAGAAACTTTATCCAAAATTTACATAATCCTTCCACCTATTTTTAATCTTTCTTCACCCCGACTCCTCTATGGAGCCCCCTCTTCTTACTATTCTTTCTCCTGTATTTTAATATATTTTTCCCCTATTGCATTATTCACAACAACCTCAATGCAGTGCAGGTTCTGTCAGGTAATGACTGCTGCTGTTATGAGGTCAGGAATGCCACCTCCATTTGGTATCTAGAGGACAGCATGCCAAAGCACTCCTTTCCAGCTGGTGGCTCTTACATTCTGCCACTTCTTCCACTGTAACCCTCAAGCCATTGGTAGGTATGGTAGAGAGGCCTCATGTAATGTTGATTACTCCACTGTCAATTCTTAGCACTGTGACAGGCTTTGAGTCACCCAGAAGTCACCAACATCTGAAAAAAAAAGCTTCCGCTTTAAACAAAGTGAGACGGCATTGATGTATGGGCATAAACATACTTATTTAGTGGTCAGTTTGGTAGGAAAACTATATCCATGTAGCTTTCCCCCTAGGGCTTATAACCTTCTCAGACATAGTCTTTTGACTAGGTTTTGAGCATCAGGCATGAATTTGCTCTTGTAGAATGAGCCTCAGATCCAATCTGAGAGCTGTTGGTTACCCCAACAATGCCACTATTGTGCTAGTAGGCAGATGTGCTGAGCTGTCCAGTTGTGTAGCTTGCAGGATCTGTTGCAGTTTAAGACAGAACACTGATGGTTTTTCTTTCTTGGCAGGCTGCATAGCACTTTCCAGCATCACTACCACCAGCCAGTAGGAGTGAAATTTTTATATGTACACCTCTGAGAAATTGTTCCCTTTCCAGAATTCAGAATCCATTTTCCCTCTATTAGATGGCAGTCATTTTCCTTGTATTGTTGACAGAAATTTGTATGATTCCCAAGCCCACACATGGTGGCAAGGGTGACACTTCGCAGCCTATTTCAGCAAGTCTAGCCCAGTGAACAAGGGCAAAGCCTTGCATGGTGATGTGAGTGCGATGTAGAATGTTGTTGGCCAGCTGTGAGGTTAGAGGAAGAGAACTTTTAACAAAAACCCTCCTGTCAAAACAAGGGCTTTAAAATGCAGAGAAAACGATTTTTGATATTAAGATTAAAGTACATAATGATAGTATTTGGCTTGATATAATGATGCCTCACTTCCATTTCTTACTAGGCTCATATTGGCAACTTGTTAACATCAAAATTCTTCAGTTACAAGGATTTTGATACATTATTGTATACCTGTGCAGCAGAGTTCGACTTTATGGAAAAGGAGGTAAGATGTGATTTTTAGCTTTCTTTTTTTAAAATATTTTTTATTTTATTATTTTTAAAATATCTTTATTATAAGTTTATACATTGAGCAAATCTTGTGATTTTTTAGCTATCTTTCCCTAGGTTTTTGGTCCATTTTTCATAAAGTATGTCCTGTTATTCAGGTTCAGTATGTGTTCTTATCTCTTTTTAAAGGAAAGTTTGGCAGCTTAATTGAAAGTCATTCCTATTTATATGCTATTTATATGTTTATATGTGACCATTTTCACTTTGATAATTTAGAAATATGCATTCAGACTACCCACAGTTTTTTGGATGAGTGAACACAGAAGCATTTCAAGTTGCCTCTTTTCAGAGATAGCATTAATTCAGCCAAGCTGATTGCATTTCCACCCATTCTGTGGTTATTTGAATGATCTTATGGTTTTTAAATATCACTGAGAATAAATTATTTCTCCCTACATTTCTCTTTCTAAAAGAACTCGATTCATTTGTTTTAGAGAGAAACAGAGTGGTTTTTTGGGTTGTGAGGCAGAAGTCTACATTGTGAATTAATGGATTTAAGCAAACAACTCTTGTTCTTTGTGTTATAGCTTACCAGTTTCTAGTACTATGTTATAGATATTCTGAAGACAAAGTGAGGTTATACATAGAAAAGTACTTTGGTAGTTTAAGTAAAATATTCTCAATATTTTGTGAACTGGTTTGTTTCAAAAGATGTGTATATTTGCTTTTTTTAAGTACCATATGTGTTTGCAGTAGCTTATGTATTTTACTCTGTGATACATTTTCCTGCCAGGCTCTATGTATTAATGCATTAAACTGGTCAATGCTGTTTTATTGACATATTCATTTGCCTTCCAATGTTACTATATCCAAAGTGCCAGACCAGTAGACTGTAGTGAAAGCTCTCACTTTTGGCCATTGTGAGTCAAGTGTATCCTGTTTACGCCAATGCCTTATCAGTCTTTATTTATTATGTTTATTATTTTGACAAATGATGGCTGAACAAAGGCATACAAATAATAATGAAAGAATCAAAGAAAGACTACCTTTTAAGATATTAAAATGCCTGTTCATAGGAATCAAGATCCCTCAAGGAAGTGACAAATTCAAGCTAAATATAATTGGAGAATTAAGATGTTGTAAAAATCCCTTAAAATTCTAGATATTAGACTGCCACTACGACATGAGAAGAGTGTCAGAAATTATTAAGGTATACCCTGACTTCATTCATCTTGAACAGAGTAGCCAGGCTCTTTCCAGTGTGCCCTTCCTTGATCTCCATGATGTCTGAATTTGAGGGCCGTGCTGTCATTCAGAGAGTGCACATCCATATAGGAGGGAGAAGGGCTAGGCTCAGCATGAGATTTTCTGAGTGCTACCATACTGACATGGGATGGTGCTTAAAATGTATGATGGAATGAACAAAGTGAGAAATCTTACTTACCTATAATTACACATAAAAACTGTAAGAGAGCAATATTTTTAATATCTTTATTGTCAATAATTAGATACATTATATGAACAAAACTTGGGATGGTACCCCCAAGTCCCTCCTCAAAAGAGCAGTATTTTTTTTGCAGCCATGTAATTTTTAACAAGATTTTTTAAAACATACACTATAAAGCTTGATAACCATATATATGAGAATCAAAGTACATCCATATTTCTCACCCCATATGTATTTTTTCTTTCTATATATATTTTTTTCTTAAATATATATTCATTGTCCATAATGAGTTACATTATTCAGTGGGCAAACAATGAGTTGTTATCCCCAATTCCCCAATGCCCACCTCCCCATCCCCAATCAGCTGGATATCCTCCTCCGTGGGCCGTCTGGATCAGTCCTTGTGGCAGGGGACCCTGGATAGCCTAGTACTCAGCCCGGTCCTCCTGTCCCAAGTGTGTTGATACTGAAGGGTGCCATGCTTCTGGATAGTCTCCCCCACCATGGCTCTTAAAATCTTTCCGCCCCCTCTTCCGCATAGGTCCCTGAGTCATGGTGGATGAGTATTAAGGCTGAAAAGAGCAGTATTTTAACAATGGTTTGGGAATGGCTACAAGATAATAATGCACAGAGTATTTTATTATGCAGGACTTTTTCAATAGATTTCCACTCACGTAAACCAGACACAAAAAGTGGCATAGCATCTGTCATTCATTTTCAGTGGCAAGAGTCCCTGGTGTGCCCATACACATTAGCACATACACATGTGCAAATAAATTATACTTCTATAACTTTTATCTGTTATCTGTTACTAAATATCTAAGATCGTCTTTTTATTCCCATTGTTAGCATCGACCATTATTTGGTGTGCATATACATGTGAATGAAATAAGATGAGTAAGATGTTTTTAATAAAATATACAGGGTAGCTTATTCCATTTAAAGAAGCTCTGCTTGCCTGAGATGAATAGTGAGTGGGGCTCTTTAGTTATACAGGTAATGTGCAAAAAGTGAACAATCTCAATTTACCTTTCACACAAGTATATTTTTATAGTTTTCAACTCAACACTGGTGGAATTTGTTCTTTGGAAATGCGCTTTAATGTTGATGGGATTCAGCGGATGAATGTTCATGTTTTTCTACTTATACTTTTAGAAAATTATCTATTTCACTATTTGAAAGAAAAGTTTGTTTGGTTAAAATGCTCCTCTAATAAAGTGCTTCTGATTTTTAGACTCCAGTGAGATACACGAAGACATTACTGCTTCCTGTTGTCCTTGTAGTGTTTATTGCAATTGTTAGAAAGGTATGTCTATTGTTTAAAAGCTCTTATAGTAAAGTTTCCTGTTTCTATCCTAATTCTATCTACTTGCTTGCATGATAATCTGATAGCATTTTGAATTATTTATTGAGATGTTCTCTTATATAGTAGCTCAAATAGAACTAGGGAAGTGTTGGCTCAAGTCTTGATAGTCATGTATTTTGGAAGAAACCATGCTACCCAGATATAGCTTCGCTTTTTCTCTGTCAGTTATTACTGACTTGCTTTTAACTTCTTTGTAGTATTTCCTACAATTCTACTATCTGCCTTGATATGTATATTTTTCAGTAACTCCTGAATTGGGTTCATTATTAATTAAAAAGAAAAAATGAGGCTGGCAGTGTATTGATCATGCCAGATAACTCATTTAGGTATCCACATTGTCTTTGATAATGAAATTCTGAACCCAGGTGTAAATCAAGCCTGAGAAGTTTCAGGCTTCTATGTAGAAGAACAGGTGTGATATTTTATTCTGTAAGTACTTGGTGAACTCTGTTATTATATGTGTCTTAAGGAAATGAATTGAGGTTAATCTGTTATCAAAAAAAGAGATGGGGGTTGAAGACTGAACAGTTACGGCGCTTGCCTGCAAAGCCTAAGACCCCAGTTTGATTCCCGAGTACCCAAGTAAAGCAAGGTGCACAAAGTGGCGTATGCATCTGGAGTCCGTTTGCAGTGACAAGAGGCCCTGGCAAACCCTTTCTCTGTCTTTTTTCTCTCTCTGCTCACACATAAATTATATATATATAATGTACATAATATATATATATACATAATATATATGTACATAAGTTATATATATGTATATATATGTACATGTGTATATATGTAAAATTATATATATAATTTTTTAAAGAGATGGCAGCCTATAAAAGACCTGCACAGTATTTGGGCCCATCAACATTACATCATGGATGATGGAGGAGAGAAAAAAAATACAGGTAGCAAAATGGAGGAACGGCTAGGTAGAGGGGATTCAGTAGAAGAGGAATTGGAGCAGGAAAACCAAAGAATGTATTGGGAGGGATTATGATCAAAATTTATTATAAATATTATGAAAATTGTCAATAAGGTAAAAAAATGACAGACTCTAAAGTTATATTGATTTGAAACTAGTAATTTATATGTTAACACAATTTCATGTATTTGTAGGATATTTGTATTATAATTATTTTTCACATTATTTGTACTGTGCTTTGTACTCTCCCCAAATATTTTCCCATGGCATATTTCAATATGTTATTTAGCCAGTAACTTGAACAATAGACATATATTACCTTTTCCTTTTAAAAAATATTCATTTACTTGGGAGAGACAGACAGGTATTGAGACATGGGCCTTCAGGGTCTCCTGCAGACACCTGTACCACTCTGTGCATCTGGCCATGTGTGAGTACTGAGGAGTTTAACATGGACTGGCAGGCTTTGCAAGCACCTGCCTTCAGCCATGGAGTCGTCTTCCCAGCCCAAGTTTCCTTTTTAATTGATGCCGATTTGGAAGCTGAGGAGATCCTTAGCAGTTCTTGTTCCCCTGGGCCACAGGTGTGGGCTCTGTTCCCTCTCCCCAGCTGGCCTGTGTGAACCCTTTTGTACTCAAAGCATGCTACAGCTTCAGTCACTTGAGGTGTTTTCACTGTAAGCCAGGCTCTCCACCTGCTTTGCACTGTTGTGTATTTTCACAGTGGCTCACACCTAGTAGCTCTTCAAAAAATGACTAGATATTGACCACCCAGAACCTGTTCAAAAGATAGCACTTTAAATAGCAGATATGATGGAATAAACATCAAATAGAATGTAGATAATTATTTTTACAATATTTAAAAGCCTATGTTCTTCCTGGCTTCTTAGAAGTATGGCCTAATCCTAAAGATAGGACTCTTTAGACTAGGAATGCCTAGACTAATTGGGAAAGCATTATAGCTTCCTCCAAGCAAGCAGCAGCTCTGGGTTCTTCCAAGGACTAAACTAACTCCTGCCAGCAGTGCACTCGAGAAAGGACTTTAGAGTAGTTGCTGCTCTGAACTAGCTCTGCAGGTCTGTGTGGACGACTAAGGAGAGGCTACAAGCAGCACTGACTGGCTCTGAAGCCAGGGATCAAGTGTCAGGACCCAGCAGAGTTCTGGCCTTCAGTACAAACCACTTCATCCTTCTGAGCCTGTTGCTTATGCAAATTGAGGGTATTATAATCTACCTAACAGGACTGTTGAATATTAGACATGATCAAATAATGTATTAGATGGCATTGTTGTAAGTGCTATCTTCTGAGTGATCTCATCTTATTTCTTAAATTTTTAATTGGGTGTTAAAGTTTAGAAGATGCTTTTAGTTTTTTTCCCCCCTTAATACAGCTTCTCTAAAGTCTTTAAAAATCTATTTGCAGATTACTGGTGATGTGTGGTGTGTCGTAGTTAAACAGCAGACACATTCTAGGTAAATATGCTCTTCAGAATTTCTTACCTCCATTCATTGAATACTTATTGCAGCGTATTAATTTTAAACTTATGTTTGTGTACTCAGCACTTGAAAGTGATATATCCCTTGTCACCACTCCCTTTCTTGTAGAGAACACAGGCCACACACATTCACACATCAGATCTTAAGCAGAATAATCTTACACAGCCCTACATTCCTTCTATATCTGAAGAACACAGCTTTGTCAATTCAGCGGGGAAAATTCATTATTCTGTGAGTGGGTTTTGGACTGATAGGTGCCCTTTTTATTGAGAATTGAGCAGACATATATAAAACTGGATCCATTGATAACATTGAACAGATAAATACTGTGTTGTGCTAAAAGATGCTAGAAGCTTTCTTCAAAGAAAAAGGACAATTTAGAGTGCATACTTGCATTATATAACTCAGGACTAATGACTGCCATATATACTTAGAGAACTTTTAAAGATTAGTAAGAAAAGTGCTGAAGACTACTAGGAAATGAGTGGACACAAAGGAGACAATTATAGAAGAAAATAACTTGCCTTTTCCCTTTCCCACTGTATTTGTGCACTAAAGACCCTCTTTCTGCTGTTTAACAATGGCTACTTGTTCCCTGTCTCTGTGGGTTTTCAGGAATTGAACGCATTATAGCGTTGCCCTGAACTGCTTGCAGCCTGGCTTTTTGTTAAGACTAATTTCCTTTATGTTTGCTTACCTGTCACATTCTTCAGAAACCTTTTCTTAACCATCATTTCTGAGTGAATTCTTTGTCCTTTTGCTAGTATTTTCTACCTTCATATTCTTCATCTTTCTTTCCATGTGTGCACAAATACTGCTATAGTATTTGATATCTCTTAGAGGGAGGAGTTCTTTTTATTCAACAGTTTGGGCACGGCACCCAACACCTAGTTAGGGATAGTAGTTGACACTTGAGTAATAGAGAGATAAACAAAGTCTCCAATCCTGTGACAGAGACATTCCGAAATGAAGACTTTTACCTACCAGTTTGTACAAACTAATCCTACCCAATTTCTGCATGATTAGGAGGAAGAAGCTGCGAGGGTGTTTGGCAGTGCACAGCAAACGTACAGTGCATGGTCTTAGTCCTTAGCCTAGTGTTCCACCAATGCAGGCATCGACTGAGCCATTTCCCAGTCTTGGGTTCATTTTAATTGTGCTTGCATTAACTCCTCCCTTCCTGGGCTTAGGAGGAGAGGTAGAGTAGAAGTTCATCATGCAGTAGAAAATGTGACAGCCCTGAGGTTGCTCTAACCATAGTGCTGGCTAACAGCTTGGGGACAGACCTTCCTCAGCTGTAAATTGGGATAACAAATGGTCGTAAGATCATAGTAAATAGAATGTACCAGCATATTGGCATTGTAGTTGCTCAGGATATGGAAATTGGAAATTTTTACTTGACTATTTCTGCCTAGGTTATAAAGGGTCATCCATTCAAGAAGGAGTTGAGACCTATGTTCCAATCTTGGTAACATATCAATGCTTAAAATAAACAAGGTGTGTGTTGTCAAGTTACACTTGCCTAACTCTGAGACTTCTCCCTTGGACTCCTGTGTGTCACCTTTCCTTGAGGGTCTACAGACAGAACACAGCACAGAACCTTTCAGTGCCCTCCCTGCCCAATGGTGTCCACATGTTTCGCATGACCTCAGAAACTGTAGCGTCAGCTTTGACTCTGCTCGGATCTTACCTCCATATCCAGACTACATACAATCCTGTCACTGTCACATTTAGAATTATATCCAAGCTTTGGTTACCACTGCTCACCTCTACCCTGGCCCATTTCACCACCTCTTCTCTTGGATTACTTGACTCCTGCCCAGGTCTGTCTCTCCATGGCAGCAAAGTGAGTCTTTTACATGGAAGCCAGATCATGTCCCTGCTGTCTTCAGATTTCCACATCACTTGAAGTCAAGTCAATCACGGTCCTCCTAGTCTCCAGGGCCTTGCATCTCTTCTGACCCCTCCTTTCCCACCAGTTACTGCCTTGGGCTCTCCCTTCTCCCCTCTCTGATCATAGCTTCTTGTCTAGTCCATCAGAACTCTTTACCCTGCAGGTTTTCCTCTTTGCCTGAAATGGTCTCTTGCAGGGTGTTACAGAACCCTGCTCTCAGGCCCCACTCTGATGCCATTCAGTTGGTAACTGACTGACTAGCATTTGGCTTTCTAGGCATTTATGTCCTCTCATCTTGCACCATTTCCTGTCTCCACAGCACTGTACTAGTTAGTCACTTTGAGTCAAAGGCTTATTTGCCAGTGGGGTTGTTTATTTTTTGTTTTTGGTTTGTTTGCTTTGGACTTATATGTAAACTCTGTGGGGGCAAAGCTGTTTGTCCATCTTGTTACTTCTGTTTTCAGGGTATTCAGTGATCAATGCAATTGGGTAGACAGATGGGTGGATTTTTACTGTGGATTTATTTTAATAGGGAGAGACAGTTGATACTTAAAACACAAATATGAATTCTGTTTTCTGTGAGAAGATTAAACCAGGGCAGGTGGGGAATAGGGGGTGTTTTCCAAGGAGCAAACCCTTGATGTAGGAGACAGAGTGGCCTCTAGTGCCCTAAGGGGTCAGTTATTCTGTGACCACAACATTGTGATCAAGAGGGAACATAGGAGGACAAGGACAAGAAGTGGGAACAGCCAAGGAAGACTGTCCAGCATGAAGGGTTTTGAGGTGGCCGAGGGAGCCCATGGGAGGAGTAGATGACTTGCCATTTCTAAAAGGCTGTTCTGCCTGCTGTGATGAAATGTGGGGGTGGAGGGGAGAGGGCAGGTAGGACAGACTCCTAAGTACTTATTAGCCTCTGAGTGCATATCCTTCAGAAAAAAATAAGAGCTGCCGAGCAAAGCCACCCATGGAGTGTTGTGCCTGTTTGTATATTCCCTCGTTGGTACTGAGAACCCCCTCTGCCCCCCATGTCTGGGGCTTCTCCAGCCCACTGTCATCTGTATTGCAGGGCAGTGTATGGGGAGCCCAAAGTACACAGCAGGTGGGGTGGAGCAGGTGCGGGGTCTGTGAAGCTCAGTTCTTTTTCACTCCTTGTCTTGTTTAGGTATTACCCATGAGGGAACTAGTATGGCACTGGGAGTGGTTGTTGGGATAATAAGTACACAAGGAATCAAATTCTCAAGTTGTAGCACAGCATTCTCATTTTGAAAATTAATCATCTGAAATGATCAGAGCAGCAGTATTGGCATGTGTCTTGGAGGAACACAGCAGAAGTTGTAAAACTCCTATTTTCATGATAAAAATGCAAATAAATAAGGTGACTCAGTAATGATTCAATATTTTTCTTTTACATTTCAGAAAACAACAGTTTGATCATGGCGAGGTAAAATTTAATATTATTAATACTTACTGTTCATATCTATTTGGACTTTCCTTCTTAGTTCTGATTTCTAGGTTTACTGGCAGTTAACACTAACCATCTCAGAATAGTCGGTGTGTTTTCTGTGAGAATGCTGCATGCCTGTTCACTGACCATTTGCTGAAACAGTGAAGCAGGAAGCACTTTCAGTCCAAGTCTGCAGCAGGTGGTTTCTGGAGGCTGTTGAGACATATGCCAAATGTCCTTGAATGATGGGAAACCCTGTTTGGTTCCTCACACCTCACCCTGCAGTCAGAGGTGCTACTGGCCGCTGCTCCCACACCAGGAGCTCCCTGCTGCCTGCATGGAGGTAGAGCCCGAGGACCCTGAGGCAGCAGTCATTTCTTTGCATCTTTCCTGCGGTGGTCTGATGGCAGCACCTAGATAGTTCAGAAATGTGGGCTTTATTAACCACAGACTTGACTGAGAATGACAGAAATGCTTGTGTTAGTGACTTTATCATTTTAGCCTCCTTAAAATGAAGTAAATTTTAAGAATTGTAGAAATTTCAGAAATCTTTTCTGTGTATTCACCAGTTTAATATTTACATCCTAATCTTCCCCAATAACAGGTGATTAATCCCTTTTTTTCTTCTTTCAGCTGGTTTATCACGCATTGCAGCTGTTAGCATATACAGCTCTTGGCATCTTAATTATGAGACTAAAACTCTTTCTGACACCACACATGTGTGTTATGGCTTCCTTGATCTGCTCGAGACAGGTAACATGACTATTATAGTGGAGTTCTACCTGAGCCTTAGCTACTGAGAGGCCCTAAAATAGTGCAGATTACACAGGTTCTGAAATTCATTATTGTTAAAGCTCTGTTAATGGTTCTGTGCTCATCTTTCCTAAAGAGTGAAGGCCAAAGCTGAGTGTTGTCTATTCTTCACACTTCTGAAATTGTCCTTTGCATACAACAAACACCAAATCAGTACTAGAACATACAACTTAGCCAGGTGTGGTGCTGCATGCCTCCTTGGCAATCTCCTCGAACTCTTGGCAATTCTCCTACCTCGGCCTCCCAGCACTTGGTAGGAGGATTGCCAAGAGTTCAAGGCCACCTGAGACTACATAGTGAATTCCAGGTCAGCCTATGCTAGAGTGAGACCCTACCTTAAAAAACAGAATTTAAAAAAGTACACCTTAACTATAGGAATTTTTTGACATTTGTATCATAAAATAGTCTAACAATAGATTTCAAACTATAACTTATTTCAAAATGAATGTTGTACATTTGTATGTATATCTGATCATTTACCACTTGTTTGTCCTGGTCAACACTTGGTGAATTGGAACAAATGTTTACTAAACAACTGGCTCTGGGTTTTTTGTCCTCTGTGGAGGACAAAATTCTAAGACCAGAGTACATGTTCTTCAGAAGCTTGAAATCCCAGTCTATAGACATCATGAAAACCTACCTGCAGCATTTGGGACAGTGCTGCAGCTGAGCATGTCTCATCAGAACGCTGGAGCTCTCTTAGGCCCCACTTTCACCTGTTCTTAGCTCCTTCAGGCTGTGCTGGGACTGGAAAGGAAGCTGGTGGGAAGTCTGTCAGCTTCAGTCCCATCCCACTGATGGTATTGATGACAGATAGCTTCGCTCCAAAGCCCTAGTCTCAAAAGGATTGACCTTGTTTTCAACCCTGTACTAAAACATGTTAAGCAAATACTCGGCCATGGGCTGTGTCTCCAGCCTCTTGTCAACTTCATGATTCTGGTCAAGAGGCTCACATTTTCATTTAGGCCGGGCCTTATAAATTAAGGTTGAGAACCTGTTCCTGAACCAGAAGAATAGCAAGTTGAAAGCATGTTTCCTGAAGCAGTGTCCCACATAGATGAGGCTAATGGTAGAGTTTACATCTTGTGCTCTTGAAGATCTGTGTTTTGAGAAACTATTTAGGATAACTGTCAATATCTGGGATTCTAACAGGGACTGTTCTTTTCTGTGAAGGTATTTTTCTTACTGGTTTTAATACACACTGCATCATACTGACAATGACCAGTCTGTTTATGATTTGATTTCAGCTGTTTGGATGGCTCTTTTGCAAAGTTCATCCTGGTGCTGTCGTTTTTGCTGTATTAGCAGCAATGTCCATTCAAGGCTCAGTAAATCTACAAACCCAGTGGAGTGTTGTTGGGGAGTTCAGCAATTTACCACAAGAAGAACTTATAGAATGGATAAAATACAGTACCAAGCCAGGTACAAAAAATTCTATCTAGCTAGGGTTTTCCTACAATTTCATATTAACTACACAAAATCCTGCTCGGGTTTTTCCAAAAAAGAGATCTAAATACTGTTTACATAGTTTATAGGGGAAATGTTATACATACTTTATTAGTAATTCTGTTTTTCACAAATTTGATTTTATCAAAATGCATCCAAAGTTATAACTGATACATTTTAACATAATTTTGCTTGCTTTTTTCCTTAATAAGATTTTAATATTAGTCCTTCCCATTCCCTCTTGACTCACAACATGTGATCTTTTGTTCAAGTAACCAAAGAAAAACCTGCTGTCTGGCTATCAAATGACCGAATATTACCATGTTTTACAATTTCTTGGTGCTATGAGACTGGTAATTCTTTCCTAGAATCAGGAAAGATCTCTAAGATACTAAAAGAAAAGAATAGGAAATCCTAAGTGATAGCAAAGCTTTATTTTCCAAGGAAAGGAGTTTTCCCTAGCTTTGTTGTTGACCTCCATCTGTCTGCCATCGGAGCTTCATTCTGCCCTTGCCCCGGAACTTTTAAGTTACAACTTCCGTGAGCCTCAGTTATCACTTGTGAAATAATTGAGTAGTGCTAGAAACCCCTATTAATGCTGCCCAGCACCTTCTTGAGAACTTTTGTTGCTCCAGATGCAGTGTTTGCGGGTGCCATGCCCACCATGGCGAGTGTGAAGTTGTCTGCGCTCCGGCCTGTTGTGAATCACCCACATTATGAAGATGCTGGCCTGAGGTCAGTTCATAGGCTCATGTTAAAAACAAGTTTTTCAAACAAGTAGATAGTGAGTAAAGGAACCAGCAAAAGAGGAATGTTCAGGCATGATAGGATGAACTGGAACTTTTAGAGTCTTGAGGAGTAACGCTGAAATAAGACTGCTTCAGCTAGAAACCAAGCTGTGAAGGGGTTGTCTTTCCTATCAGGCCGAACTAAGAAATCATATAGTATCCATTGTCTGCAGGTCGCGGGGGCTCTAGAACATCAACAGTATCCAGGCCTTTTAAACTCTCATCCCATACTTCCGAAAACTCATTAGCTTGGAGTTTTAGTAAGGTCTCCTTATAGAGTTTTTCTTGAATTCTGAGGAGCTGATTGAAAGATAATTCCATTCAAAGAGTGTTTCATTCTTGTTTTCATAATACTGTTTGCTGCAATGAGTTTTGATGTTTTTATTTGGTTTTTGAGACTTTTTTCCCATTAATAACAGCCATGCATTCTCTTAGAACAAGTACTAGATGGAATATTGATGCATTTGCAAAACTGTTTTTCTAAGTCATTAAGTCAATCATATTAACAAATGATTTTGCATAACAGCAGACTAGATACTTTATAAATAAAAAGCCTCATTAAAAAAGGTCAATTTTAAAAAGCTAATTTGAGAGTAATATTGTAGAGTAAGTTTAGTTTTTCTTAAATCCAGAAATCAAGTGGAGGGAGGGACCCTTGGTGTTAGATTGTCGAAACCACAGTGCAGGAGCATCTCATCTTCAGAATAGTCCTGTTTGCTGTGGCTCATCCCTGTCTACACACAGGGTTGCTGAGGAACTTAGAAACAAAAGCAAGTGAACAAAGAGAAGACTAAGTTTGGAAATGTGGGCTGGCATTCAAGCCAGCCCCTTCTCCTAGGACTCTTGTGATACATCTTCCTTCTGCTTTTAATCTCACCCTGGTCCCTTAGCAGACACTCCTATGAGGCATTTCCTCAATTCTTCTCGGTAGTTTTTTTAGTCCTATTCCATGCTTTCTTCTAGATAATGTTGATTGCAGCCTATTAATTTTGCCCACTTATTTTTCTCTAAAGAGCCAGAACAAAAATAGTATACTCAATGTATAGTCGAAAATCAGCCGAAGAAGTGAAACGAGAATTGATTAAGTTAAAAGTGAATTACTACATTCTAGAAGAGTCTTGGTGTATAAGAAGATCCAAGTGAGTATTCAATACAGTTCATATTTTATAACCATAAGTTGTAAAATGTTAACTTAGGCTCATAGCCTTGTTTGTAGAATGTAATTTGGAAAACTTCATGGAAAGTATGAGTTAAAGACTTTATATATAATTATTTAAATTGGACTTTTCTAGTCATTATAAGTATCAATTTGTAATGACATGAATGTGTATGCTATTTTAAAGAGATTATATTTTGATTGGTTGATAATGTTTCTAGTTATTCTTATTTGCCTTTGGTGATTTTTAAAAACTACTCAGAGGTGAATTATTTTCTTTCAAAAGACTTGCAGGGTTGATGAAATGGCCTAGTGGTTAAAGGTGCTTCCTTATAAATTGAACCCTGCTGGCCTAGGTTCAATTCCACATAAAGTCTAATGTGCAAAGTGGCACATGAGTCTGGCAATTGATTACAGCAGCAGGAGACCCTGGCATATCCATATTTATACATTCTCTCTCTCTCTCTCTCTCTCTCTCTCTCTCTCTCTCTTCCCCCCTCCCCCTCTACACACACACACACACACACACACACACACACACACACACACACACACACACACACACAAGGCCTGATGATTAACA
The DNA here is from genome assembly GCA_004024765.1 of Zapus hudsonius. Lineage (NCBI taxonomy): Eukaryota > Metazoa > Chordata > Mammalia > Rodentia > Dipodidae > Zapus > Zapus hudsonius. The sequence goes on along the minus strand of PVHP010010033.1, from coordinate 14,325 downwards.
GGATGGTGATCCTTAGGAAAAAAAGATTTAGTGAGAGGGGATCAGGTGAGAAGGTAATTGGGGAGAATGGGATCTAAAAGCTTTTTAAATGTGTGAAATAAAAATATTTTAAAATGATAAAGTGATCACAAATTGATTCATTCATGAATGAAAATAGTTCTCTAGTATAAATCTACATAACGTCTATTGATTATGGAGTGTCTTTCCTATGAATAAGTGAATTTAATCTGAACTTATAGAAGTTGTTAATGGTCTTATCATTTTGAACAGGTTTTAAGTATGTATAGATGGATATGGATATGCATAAAATTAACATAGTAACCTTTAGTTAATTTTGTTCTGTAAATTTTAGAGAAAGTTCTTAGCATTTTATATTAAAGGACATTTTAATAAGTTAGTTATGGGGTAAACATTTGCCATGGAAATCAGTTACTTGATGGATCTTTCTTTGGAATGGGGCCCTTTTTTTATTTCCTTGGGTATTACTCTCCTAACATGTAGGTCACTGGAACAGAAAGCTAATTTTCATGACCTTTTTCCTTTAAACAACCAGTGAACATTGATCAAGGTTCTTCATTCTCCACACCTGGCATAGGATTTTGAATACGTGTAAATCGCAGAGGATTTGTGTTCTACAGTGTTAATAGAGCATTTGGGTTTGCACAACTTGTACTTGTGTCATTTCTCACAAGCAGAGCAGCAGCGGTTTATATGGTTGATTGGGGAAATTTACAAGCATGACAATGAATGTGCATTATGAAGCCAGCAGCCATGTACTGATCCCAGATCTCTTAGGGCGCTCAAGACTGCATTGAGGCGGGAGGGGAGGCTTGTTGGATTTCCCCATTTGGACATGGACTTGAGAGTTCACTTTCTCCTCCTGCCCATTTGTGCTTCTCATTAGCTAGCTAGCAGTGACCAGCTCTTCCAAAATGCCAGACAGACTGATGGCACACCTTCAGGAAGCCTTGGGGAGGCCCACTTTGCTTCAACCCACAGCAACATAAAAACATCTGAGAGGGAAATACAGGGAGAACCCAGATAGGAGGGGGAAAGGAGTGGACAGAGGGACATGTATTAGCTCATGTGGATGTTCACAGGAGGAGAGCCGGCTTTCTTGACAGAACCCTCTCCCCATTTTACAGCTTTCTCTTATTCCTTTGGCCTTTAATCCCTATCCATTATGACAGCCAGGTACAACTGTCAAAGCAAGGGGAGCAAAGGGAGCTAGGAGAGGAAAGGAAAGAGGGCCAAATGTTTTTCTAGGGCTTCATTTGTGCTCCTTGGTGAGTACTGTGCATGTGTGATCTCATTCACAAGGGACTTGATTTCATGGCTCTATCCTTAAGTATATCACACTGTGCAAATATAGTATTCAAATGCAAATTGTAGGTGAGGTTGTAATTAGCTAATCTTTCAATCTCAGTTCTATACTTGCCATGGTACTTTGAATGTGAAATGTCTCTCAAAACCTCATGTGTTTTGAATACTTGGTTTCCACCTGGTTCAATTTGGGACTTGCTGGAACTGTGTCACTTGGGGAAAGACCATGAGGCTCATTAGACCAACTCTACTGGGTATAGTTAAGCTCTACTCAAACTACTTCCCTCCCCTACTGCTATAACAGGATGTGTGGCCCAGCCTCTGTTTTACCATGTTTCCCTGTTATAGTAAACCTTCCCCTCAAAACTGTGATAAATCCTTTCCTCCCATAAGCTGCTTCTGGTCAGGTGTTTTGTCCCAGCAATGAGAAGGTAACTATAACATTTTCCTTAATGCTAATTATAGAATCGGCATAAAGATAATATACAAATAATGAGGCACAAATATTCAGATTCTCACTAATGTTCCCCCTCGCCTTTTTTTTTTCTTGTTGATACACGGAGTGTTACTCTGTTGTCCAGGTTGGTTGTGAACTCCTGGGCTTAACTGATTCTTCTGTCTCTGCTGTCCTGGTAGCCGGTAATGATGTAGGATACAGTTCTGAGTAGGGCGAGAACTTCCACACCAGCAGGTCTTAAGTCTGGACTCAGAGAAGGGTAAATTATGAGGTACACTTAGGGAGAATTAGGTAAGAAGGTAACCCCACCACCACCAATTCCCCCTGCTGGAAATGGGAAGAGGAAACTGGACACTCTCTCTGGGGGGGGGGGCTCACACAAGTGGCACAGGGCCATTTGTATGAATTAGGCATCCAGCTAGAATGAGCCACATCTCCAGGCTCAGGTGTATAGGGAAGACTGATTCTGGAAAAGCCAGCCCACAGGGTACCTGGTCAGAGTTCAGGCAGAAGGAAGCTGTTGTTGCCCTTGCAGCTTACAGCCATCTTGGATGAGACTGAATCAGACTTGAGTTTTAGTCTCACCAGAGCAGAATGGCATCTGTGTTTCCTTGGGCCAGTCTCTAGCTAACTATCTATTTAAAAAAAATGTTTTAAATGCATGTCACTATGACAGGTACACACCATGCCCAGCATCACAAATACTGTTAAAAGATGTACCTGGCCAGCCTTGGGAAACTTGAGGAAACTCAGTAATGGGTGTTGTACAACTCAGACAAAACTTTCTATAATATATTTAACTCTGAAAAACTCAGAAGAGTTTTCTACTTCCTCTGTGCCTTATTTTCTACCACGTGGGTATTGTGATGATTCAACATTTAACTTGTATAAAAAATTGAGGTGGAAACTCAAAGCTAAGTCATGTTATCCTAAGAGTTTAAGGTCAGTGGAATTCAGTAGTAGTGAGGTTATTCAAGAACTGCACTGGAGAACTAGAGAGATAGCTCAGCAGTTAAGGCGCTTGCCTGCAAAGCCTTGGTTCAATTCCCCAGTACCAACTTAAAGTCAGAAGCACAAGTGTCACATGCATCTGTAGTTTTTCATCTTTCTCTCTGTGCCTGTTTGCAAATAAAAATAAAAGAACTGCACTGGACCTGTATTCATAGGGTCACGCATTGGTAAATCTTCTTGGGAGTTAATCTGATCAAAGCAAAAATTCTTTGTAACAATGGGTGTTAACTTACAAAAGGGAGACATATACAAAAATGTTGATAATGGTATTACTTTATAATGGCAAATGGAAAATGATTTAAAATGTCAATGGAAGAGTAAATAATGCATATTTGTAATAATAACTATTAAAAACAGCAAAGTAGGGCTGGAGAGATGGCTTAGTGGTTAAGGTGTTTGCCTGCAAAGCAGAAGGACCCAAGTTCAATTCTCTAATACCCACATAAAGCAAGATGCACAACAGGGCACATGTGTCTGGAATTCTTGCAGTGGCTGGAGGCCCTGGCATGCCCGTTTGTTCGTATTCTCTCTCTCTCTAATAAATAAATAAAATATTTTAAAAAATAGAACAGTAGGCCTTTATTATTAAGATGGAGGAAATGGTTATATTTTATTATTATAACTTCCATAATATGCTCATATTGATGAAAACAACCTTAGAAGTATCTGTATATAAAAAATCACTGTCTACAGTATATGTATGTTAGAGAGAGAGAGACAGAGACAGAGAGAGAAATAGAGAGCATAGTACCTGAATGTGGTGTCTCATACCTGTAATCCATAGCACTTGGGTGTCTGAGACAGGAGGGTTATAAAAAGAAAAGAATAAAGAAAAAAAATACATTGCTTTATAAGATTTAATTTATTTAGTTAAGATGTATACCTAACACTATAAGATTTTCTTTTAAATTGACTCATTCTAGAGTACAGTGTGGTTGGCCTGGTGCTGGATGCCTGATTTTTCTTAGTCCATATAACAAACCTATGCTTTGATTTTCCCATCTCACAGAATGTGGAAACTAAGGCTGAGTGAGGGGTTAAGTACCAAACACTGCATTTTTGGCAGGTAGCTGAGACACAGTTTACCTAGGTCTCTTCACTCTTTTCCTAGATCCTGAGAGCATGTATTTATTGTATGTGTCTTTATAGTCGCCTTTGCTGCATTCACTTGGTCTTAAAGAAGAGTTATGGCAGCCCACAAAAATGAACATAACTCATAGGTCAGAGGGTTTTTTTTCTTTTAACTAGTTGATATAAGGAGAAAAAAATGAAATGAGAGCTATATTGTAAACTGTACTGTGCTTTTTCTTCAGTTAATATAAAGATCATTGATTTTTAACATGTATATTCATTTTTCTAGGCCTGGTTGCAGTATGCCTGAAATCTGGGATGTGGAAGATCCTGCCAATGCGGGGAAAACTCCCCTATGTAACCTCTTGGTGAAGGATTCCCAGCCTCACTTCACCACAGTATTCCACAACAGTGTTTACAAAATTCTAGAAGTTATAAAGGAATGACCACACATGGAACTGCTGCCTACAGAGAACCACATCAGTAATGGTCTTAATATTTTGCTAATGAGTCATGGATTGTTTTTAATTCAAATTCAAAAACTTTTATAGATAACCATTTTAAAATGGAAAACAATTGGTCAGTTTGTCATTCTGGTTGTAAAAATGACTTACGCATTATCAGTTGGTTACTGTTCAATGTACCCCTTAAAATTTGCTATGCAAATGAGTATATTCTTGTTCTTGATTTAAACATTTGTGTCAGAGTGAACAAAGCCACTTGTGTAACAATACATCATGGTTCAGCTCTCTGAACTACAAGATTTTGCAGCTCATAGACCACTGATGTTCCTTGCTTCTGTATCGCCTCTGCTCTTGTTCATTTCAGTGATTCTTAAGGGCTTTCAGGCTTGTCAGCCCCTCTCATTGAGCTTAGTAGATCGGGAAGATGTATTTGGAATGTGGAATTATTTGTTCATCTCACTTCCTCAGGCTCTTTCTGTGCTGTTACTCTTGTGAATGAAGTGTTTTTTGCCCATTATTAATCCAGACTTTTGGATCTGATTAGGATCAATTCTTTTAGCTTCCAGCCATGTAGCATTATGATGTTGCCTACTCCCAACATGCCACACATATTTTTTTGTCAAATAAGTGCTGTCTTTTCATAAGTTGCTTAACAAGTACTTATTCTTGGTTCCAAATATAGTAAATGTGTATTTTCTCATTTTATTATTCAAATGTTTATATTTTAATACCTTTAAACCACTTTAAAGTTTTTTCATGTTTACAGGTTAAAGAAAAACTATTTTGAACAACCCCAAATATAATGCATCTAGAGTCTAATGTATATTTGAGTAGGCATAATTTATAGTAGACTAGACTATATGGTACTTATTCTCTTAGCATTAAGATTTAATAAAACATAAATAATTTTGTCAAAAAATAAGAATAATAATAAATAGAATTTTTCTATTTTACTCTCAAGTTTGCCTGTCTTTAATAAGACATAGCCTTAAGCCTTATAATTTTAGCTCTTCAAACGATTTCAGTATGAGGATTGAATATATTCAATTTTCTCCCTTTTTTCCAGTTTATTTTTTCTGAAAATATTTTCAAACCTGATATGGATTTTTTATATAAATATTATTTCTTAGAAGTTAATTTACAAGATTCTTCAAAATGATGGGTCTTCATTGTTTTGAGAAATGGTTTTCATGTTTTTAAGTTCTAAGCAAGCTGTGACAATGGCTGAGTACACATTTAATTATACAGTCTTCTCTTTATTAACCACAGGCAGATTAACCTCCTGTGGATTGTCCTTCAGACCTGAGTTCTTAAGGGTGGTTTCCTGTGCCCACTCCTGGGAGCCACAGAAGAGCTGCTCTCTTTCTACCTTCTCACCAGAGCCCAAGGACAGGCCTTGTCTGGGGGAAGCATTAGCTTTGCTCCTACTGTTGGGCTGCAAAGACAGCATGTACAACCAAGGAGTGGGAAGCGCATCCCCAGGTCCAGCATCACCTCCCAGGGTCCTTCCCTGGAGCCCACCAGGGGACAGCTGCTCCCAGTGCTCTGCAAACTACTTTTTCATTTGCTGCCTGCCTGTTTCATTTCTTAATTTTTTACCAACTTCAGATAATAGAGAGGCAGCTGGAGATTCATGGATTAGAAGTAGGATTGGAGCAATGATGCAGTAGTAGTAAAGAGGAAAGAAGGCCCTCAGGTTGGAGAGAAAGAATGGACATGGATGTGAGCATGGGAGGTGTGCCCAGCTCTGCCTCATCTGCAGTCGTTCCCCACCCTAGTGAGGCTGGCTTGTATATCCAGAAGTTAGGCCTTTTTGATCACATTTTAAAATTTATTTTCCATTTGCTCCCTCCAACAATTCCCTTCATAATAAATATATATCACATATAATGATTGGAAATTCTGTCCATATTAAAAAACAACAGAAATATTATAATATCAATTTCACATGTTGGAAAACATTAAAAGGGGGCTAAATTAGTTTTTTGTCCCAGAAGAATACTTTTGTAATAATATTTCTTAATGTAACTCCACCAGCTCTGCTTGTATTTTAGGCAAGTTAGCATAAACAGACCTTGGGGGTCCACTGCACATTCAGCCTTGCACACTTCTAGTAGCAGTTGGTGCTGTGTGGTATAAATGCTTTTATGGCAGCATAGACTAGTAATAGATTATACATGGCAAGGCAGTATTAAAGCTCAGTATATGACATATTTTTAGCATTTAAAAATATTTTTGTTTTAGTATGAGGAAAGTAAGTATGGTCAGGAGGTGATTAAAATAGTATTGTTGTGACATGTAAATAAACAGAGTTAGGTCAGTATTTCCATTCAAAAATAAGCCTCTAAAACTGTGTGGTGCAAAAAAAAAAAATGTGCTGTTAAAGTAGGCCAATGACTTTAAGGAGAAAATGAAAGAATGTGTCAGAAATAAAGTGATGTTACACCAGGAGAATTGTATTTTTATGAATTTTAAGTCTCTTGTTTACATGTACTATATATGTTCAATAAAACCTTGTGAAAAATGTGGAGAGTATATTTCTTACCCACCCTTAACAATTGCACCTTGTCTGTGAACTTGTGGAAGCTTTATTTTGTTGTCCCAGTTTCAGTTAGATTGTAGTTGGGACTGAAAGGGTAAGAATAATTACAGTGGAAACTTTCAGTTGTCCTCAGCTCCATTGCTCGTGGTAGATGCTAGGATGATACTGTTAACAGGGTGATGGGGGTTAGAATTTAGATAACACCCAGCAAAAATTCCAATGCACCCCAAAGTTTAAAGAGTGTCCGAGTTCTTGTCCATAAAGTTAAAGAATTAAAATCATAGACAACAAGATATTAAGGTATAGTGGGAGACTTTATTATTTAAGGGAACATGGGGAGTTACAGAGTTCTCCGGCCACCAGTGTGGGGAAAACGCGTGTCAGAGAGTTTAACAGAAGTTATATTGTTCAGCTATACAAGCAAAAGAAGAAAATATACAAAGGGCTCCCATCATAAGAAGGAGATATTTCATGAGGGAAAAAGTCTGGAACCTGCCTTGGCTGGGGTGGGGTAGGCCTTACCTTCCTAAGGCCTGGACCAAAGGTCCTTCTACTCGATTGCCATGTGGGGAAGAGGAGGGCTTTCTTTTAGGGAAGTTAATTTAAGTTTTCCTCAGGTGAGTCAGAGAGACATCTGATTGGTTTATATCTGACCAATCAGTTTTAGCCCCTAGGTTGTAGCTCTAGCTAGACACCTCCCACTCAAGAGGAGGGGTTGTCTCTGCAGACGCCTGACCCTGTCACAATGCTGTCTTATGTTCATGGTCAAAAAAAGTTATACTATTTCATACTTTTCAGCATTATTCAGAATTATTAGAGTAATTCAGAGCTTCTGGAAGCTTTTCCCGGCCATTAAACCACAGACAATTGGTGTGATCACTTCTCCCAAATGTCCATGGTTTTGTTTGTTTTTTAATTGATTTTTTTTCCTGTTTGGAGAAAAGGCCATCTGGCTTTGTTCTTCCTGTGTAAATAATATCCTAACACAATGGTACCTTGATTCTAACATCTTGGAGAATACAATGTCATAACACAATGATCTTTAAAATTGGTGGGCTTCAGAATTATCTGGAAAGCCCATGGATTTCTGATCTTAGAAGTTTCTGATTTGGGACTCTAGAATTTTTATTTCTTTCCCATTCTGCAGTGGTGCTGATTCGGTCTGTCCAGGGACTATGCTGAGAAAGGCTTCTCTTGGGTGGGAATAGACTAGCTAGCTGGAAGGCTAGCCTCTAGGGAACACTCCATTCTCGACAGATTATCCCTCCAACATATTTTAAATTGTCCCTTATATCCACACCATTGCTTCAATTGGAATTAAAAGGAGCAAAGAATAGATATGGTAAATTTTAGCCAGATCACTGATAAGAGTTATGAATCATCTTAAGTATTTTGAAACTAGAAACTAGACCTCATTTCTTTCCAGTTCAGAGATGCAGGAGGAATGAAAGTACTTTGAAATAGAACTTTACGTTATCTAGGAGAAAACATGAATGCAGTGTGAGGATTTAAAACTTTTTCACTTTGTTTTTGCCTCAAAATTTTCAATCTTCTCCCACTATTAGGGACTCACTTAAGAATCAGCACAAGGTCATTGTCCGCATCCTCTGCCTTTCCTTTCTCTGCTTGCAGCTAGAGATATTTTACTTAAATCTTAAAATTGCTTAAATGTATAAAATTATTCATAGTACAGAAGAGGATCTGTTCTTAAACATCGTTGCACGTGTGAGTTGGTCTTTATTTTATAGCACTGTACCAGGACAAGTACATTTTTACATTCCAGATTGGAAGTGATTATGGTACAGAAACATTTTAGAAAGTTTCCTTTTATATTTTTCTCCTGTGGAAAATGTGGAGGTTTGAATGTAAAATGTCCCCCAGATTCTCATGTGTTTTCAGTTAAGCCTCATACTTATTTCCCAGCTGGTTGAGCCTTTGGGAGTTGGGAGCCAGCCTTGCTGTAGGAGGTATGTCACTGGAGGGCAGGCATTGAGTTACATTAGTCCAGCTCCGCTGGGGGTTCAGGGCTCACTCTACTTCCCTGAAACTATGGAGATGTAACACCTGGCTTTCTGCTGCCAAGCTTCCCGGCCATAATGAAACTTGTAAGCCAGAAATAAACCCTTTCCTTCCATAAGTTCTTTCTGGCCAGGCGTTCTGTCCCAGAACAAGGCAATTGCTACTAAAAATTGGTGGCAATAAATGGGACTGTTGGTGCTATAAGCTTCACAATAAAGCCTTTTGGAACTAGTTTATTGGAGGAATGTGAAAGGATTTGGAACTTCGGACTGGAGAAGTCTTACAGTCCTATAAGAAGAGCTAGATGGATCATTTTGGTGAGTTGTGAAGGCATGAGATCTAGAGAGAAGTGTGGACTGTAAAGGCTCAGCTTGTGAGGTTTCAGAGGGAAAAGAAATTTATCAGTGCCATAAGCAGTTCATGTGCTATTCTGGTAGAGACTGGTTGCATTCTGCCTGTGCTCTTTGAGAACTTAATGTTGAATTTAAAAGAAATGGACTGATATGTATGGTGAATAGAGGTATAATAGATAAAGTCTTGGCACAGAAAGAAATAAAAGTCAGACAGGAGACTGCAGCAGGTTCAGCTGCAATGAAGAGATGGCCACCATTGAGGATGGGTCAGCTGCTCTTCAGGGGGCAAGAGAAGGAGTGCTGATTATTTTGAAAGGAGGCCTAAAGGAAGGATGCAGGAGTTTCTTGTTACTCAAGGTTTCATTCCCCACCCCCAACCTGGTTAACAAATTGGGCAGCATAGCATGCTTGGTGCTGGGTTTGGAAGCATTTAAATGCAGAAAGCATTACGATACAGAGCTCTGGGATGGCTGTTTGGGCAATGTCAAAGTATGGTTGAGCTCCCTGCAAGGAGGCCCTGTGAGGCCATTATGTGAAGCTGTGAAGATGAACTGTGGGTTAGAGTGAAGACCCCAGAATGTTGGAAATTCCAGGGATGTAGAATGGCCACCAAGGAAAACTGTTGGCTGCAGGTAGCATGCCTGGGAAGCAAGAAGCAGAGTGGAGGGGCCAAGTTGCCCAATCCTTTTGGATCCTTGATGATTCCATGAGCATTTCAAGGTCCCAGACATGAAGCTGCTGGATTTGATTTTTTGCCCTGCTGCTTTTCAGTCCTGCATTGGTCTAATTTTTGTCTTTGCTATGCCCCCATTCTTCCCTTTTGAAATGGGAGTATTTATTCTGTGCCATTATATCTCAGAAGTATGTAACTTACATTTTAATTTTGCAGGGCTCACAGAAGAATGTCCAATGAGACTTTGGACTTTTGAACAATGTTGGGTTAGTAAAGACTATGGGGACTTTTCAAGCTGGACTAAATGCATTCTGTATCATGAAATGGCCATGAGTCTATGGGGCCAGTGGCAGAATGGAATGGCTTGACTGAAATGTCTCCCTTAGGCTTAAGTATTCTGAATACTTGGTTCCCAGCTGGTAGCCATTTGGGAAAGTTGCACAGCCTTAAGGAAGTGGAGCCATGCTGGAAGAGGGCTCTCATTTGGGGGGCAGACCTTGGGATTCTTATAATACAACCCCTCTTGCCAGAGCTAGCCAGCTCCTGCTTGCTGTTTCCTCCCAGCTGATGTGACCAGATAGGATGCCTGATGTCTCTTCTTGCCATGCTTTCCTTACTATGATGAAACCCCCTTGAGACTGTACGATGAAATAAACCCTTCCCTTCCAAAGCTGCTTCTGGTCAGGTGTACTGAACCAACAATGAGCAGGTAACTGCAACAGGGAGAAAAGTAATCAGCAGTCCTAGCCAGCAGTATACCTTGTGAACTGTATGACAAGTCAGCCAAGAAAGATGAGGCCACTGATGCATGACTTGGGGGGTAACAAACTGCTCTCTGAATTTGAGGCCTGTTCCATAGGCGGGAATTCCTGTCTGATACTGAAAACCTACTTAAAAGCTGTGGCTTAGAAGGTCATAGGCTCTGGGGGAGGGGACTACTACTTGTGTTTAGCTGAATGGAAATGTTGTGCCTATCAAACTGTCCACTTAATACTTAAGGTTATGCTCATATAGTAGCGCTGCTCTCAGAGAAGCTTCTCGTCACAGGTGAGTGATTACTGAAGAGATTCAAAAATAACCAAAGTGCTGAGAAGTGAGTTAAACACGCAGCATTAAATGAGACACCCTCTCACTCCTACCAAGGCTCAGGGAACATTAGGGGAGAGTTGGTAGAAAGAAGGAAGGAGTAAGAGTGCTTTGAAATGCATTCCAGACTTGAAGTGGTCTTTGCATTCATGGCCTTACAACAACTGTCATTACCTATACAATATTGGACCCATCAACATGTCATCATGGATAATGAAGGAAGGGAAAAAGAAAAAAATCAAAACAGAAAAGGGACTGACTGAAGTAAGGAAGGGGTTCACTGGAAGAGGTATGGGTGAGGGGATGATGGGATGGGATTATGATCAAAACATATTATGTGCATATATAGAAATTGCCAATAAAAAGTTACAAAAATTTTTGAACTGGGTATGTGGCTCATCCCTTTAATCCCAGTACTTGGGAGGCTGAGGTAGAGGAGTTCAAGACCAGCCTGAACTACAGACTGAGTTCCAGGTCAACCTAGGATAGAGTGAGCCTGCCTCAAAAAAAGGGAAGGGGGCGCAAGAGAGATGGCTCAGTGGTTGAGACGCTTGCCTGCCAAGCCTAACAACCTGGGTTTGATTCCCCAGTGTTCATGTAAACCAGATGCACACAGTGGGGCATGCATCTGGAGTTCATTTGAAGTGGCTAGAGGGCCCTGGTGAGCCCATACATTCTCTATTTCTCTGCTTGCAAAGAAATAAAACATTTTTTAAAGTTCCTTTAACCATTTAGTACATGTGAAGAATTGTGTGTTTTTCCTCTTTACAGTTTTTTTTCATTTTCCTAGAATATGCTTTTCTCGATCAGTAACTTCTTCAAGATGCAGCTCAAATGTCCCCTTTGTGGAGTCTTTTCTGAGTGTCCCTTGGCTGAACAAACTGATACTACCTCCCATGGTCCAGTCACCCATATACTGCATACATGTATTAACATGATTTCCCTTCATTGTGTCCTTACACATGAGACGTGTCTAATTCCATTGTGAGTCCACAGTGCCTCCCTCGTAGCACAGTGTCTGGCAAGTCACACATCTTATTGATCTTTTACATGTCCATAATTTATGCTTACAATGTGGTATATACCATATGCATAAAATCATTTAAGCAAAATGGAAGTTTATGTGGTCTAGCTAGGGAAAAGAAATAAGGCACAAGACATCTTGAAGATGAGGTTAATATCACAGAAGAAAAGTGTTCTTGCCCAACAGCTAGACAAAAACCCCATAACATACTGCCTGGATATTTTGGAATGCAGCATAGCAAACATAGGTATGAGTGCCTCTAGGTCAGGAACCAGCCTTCACTGGTTGGGTTGGGTGTCTCAGGAAACTGCAGTGACCAGCTCTGGGCACATGTACTACTGCCTAGGAAGTTAATACAGTTATATTGGGGTGGGGCTGCACTTCCCAAACAATGAAAAGAATAGTGTGTTAGTTATTACAGTAGATTTCAGGCAAAACCGAGGACAGCCTCTGCACAATTAATGTCAGAGCAGAACCACTAAGCTGGAATTCTAGATACATCTACAGTCTCAGATAAGTCTGAGGTAAATTTCAAAAGGCTTTGCCTTCTGGGGTGGGAATTAGAGAAGTAGAGAAATACATAACCACCTCAGGGAATCAGCATACATCTACAGAAGTTGGTACAGTAAAAGAAAAAGGAGATTAAAGAAATACATGATTTAAGTAAAATAAGCTTATGGTCATATGTAGAAGTGCACCCAACAAATGAAGACTGTACATTTTATTCACATGAGACATTTTCCAATAATTGACAACAGAATATGAACTTTTGGAATGCATGACTTTTGGCCTATTCACCAATGTAATCCAAGCACCTAGAACAGTCTCTAACACATGCTGGTGTTCAGTGTTTGTTGAATTAAAGAGCTAGTTCTACACAGGGCCAAATAGCAACTCTCAAAAACAGACTGAGAATCCCTAAGTTGAAACATGCTGCTTTCATTCTAAAATGCATGCATTAAGCTAAAAATTAGTGAACTCAAAGATCTATGTCAGGAATAGAAAAATTCCAAAATCTCTTCCCACCCCGCCTCTGCAAAAATAAATTAATCAATTAATTTAAAAAAGCTGAAGAAAACAAGGAGCAGAAATTGATTAAAAGACAAATAGAGGAGTTCAAGTCTATTACTTTTTGGAAGTATAATTAGGAAAATGAGAAGTCAAAACATTAGGAATGGCAAATAACAAAATTTGCCAAGAGCAAATGGAAGAATATGACTTTGTTAGAAATTTTGAATATAGATAAAATGGCTTAATTTCTAGCAAAATACAAGTTTTTAAAGGTGATCCAAGAGGGAAATAAAATTGAAAATATGTCACTCCAGCAAAGAAATAGAAAAATTAAAAAAAAAATCTTCCCTCAAAGAAAAGATGACATCCAATGAGTCATAAGCTTTTTTATTAAACATTCAAGATAGTGACATTGCCATCTGATACAAACACCCAGAGAATAGGAAAGAACTTAGGGTGTTTTTTAAAGGTAAATGAAAAAAGCAGAAACAGTAGGATCAATGCAGAAAAGGAAAACTGTAGGTCTATTACATTCAAAGATAAAAGATGCAAATTAACTAGGAATAACGTTATAAAAATGTCATCTCTGTTCAAATTTGCCTGAAGTTTTAATCAAAATCCCAATAGGATTTTTTTTTACAGAACTTGACAAACAGCAAAACAAAAGTTATAGGTGAAGATAAATCAAGTTTGAAGAATTAAGGGCATTTTCCTTCCCAAGAGCAAAGATTTTCTGCATCAGCTGTATAAATGCCAGCACGAGAATATAAACATGACAACAGGGACAGCTCAGGGGTAAACAGGCATTTAAAGGAAGCTGTGAGGATTGCTATTGATATCCATATGGAAAACAAATTGAATCCCTACCTCATATAAAAAAATAGATTCCAGATGTATTAAATTCCTAAACATGAGAGACAACACTATAAAACTTAGAAGAAGGTGGATTAGTATCTTTACCTCCTTAAGGAAGATTTTTTTTCTCAAGGTTTTCCTTAGACACAAACCACTGTAAAGAAAAATCAATAAATTCACTGTTTCAACTGGAGAGATTGTTTAGCAGTTAAAGATGATGGCTTGTAAAACCTTCTAGCCCAAGTCCAGTTCCCGATGACCTATGTAATTAATGCCAGATGCAAAATGACACATGCATCTGTGATTCCCAATGTGTTTGTGTCAGTGCAAGATGGAGCCAGGAGAACCTAAAGCTTGTGGGCTAGCTAGTCTGATGTCTGTTTGCAGTCGACTGTTTATTGGCAGTGGCAAGAGATCCTGTCTCAAAGAAGGTAAA
>PVHP010010032.1:0-48792 GCA_004024765.1 Zapus hudsonius | reverse complement strand
AGCAGGGAGAGGGAGAGAGAGAGAGAGAGAGAGAGAGAGAGAGAGAGAGAGAGAGAGAGAGAGAGAACCAGAGCCACCACCTTGTGGGTCTGGCCCATGTGGGTCCTGGGGAATTGAACCTGGGGCCTTAGGCACTGGAGGCAAGTGCCTTAACCATTAAGCCATCTCTCCAGCCCTGTCTTTTTTTTAAAAAAAAAAAGATTTTAAAAAATATTTATTTGCAAGAAGGGGAGGGAGGGAAAGAGAAAGAATAGGTGTGCCAGGGTCTCGAGCCATTGCAAATGTACTCCAGATTTGGCTTTACATGGGTACTAGGGAATCAAACCTGGGTTGTTAGGCATTGCAGGCAAACCCTTAACCGCTGATCCATCTCTCCAACCCTATTTATCTTTTTTTAATTGTACCCTTATGTACTTTGTTATATTGTTTTAAAGTAGTGTGGAGCCAAAGCCTTGTACTGGGAAACAGGTGCCCTTCAAACCCTGTGTATTAGCCAGATACAGCTTCACAAAGTGTCTCAGGCAGCCACTTAAGCAATAGAGTTATATTTCTCAGAGTCCTTAAAGCAGAAGGATAGTAATGGCTCCTCTTGGGGGCTTCTAGTGGACCCACAGATGCCAGGTGCTCACTGTACCCCAGAGATTCATCCCTTTGTGCCCTTATCACTTATAAAGACACCACTGTAATTAGATGAAGGCCACCCCAGCCAATGACCACACCTTAACATAGCTACATCTGTAAAGAGGGCCTGGGGGTGAGGACTCCCACATACAGATGTGGGGGGTTTTGTTCAGCCACACTCCTGTACTTTGAGCCCACTTTGTCTCTCTCCATGAGTGGAGCCCTGAGGTGCTTGCTCATGTATTTGTGAAGGTTCCATTTTGCTCTCCCCAGGGTCTATGGATGGGGCAAGGCAGAATTCTATACCTGACCTGACTTCCACATACCAGTTTGAACTAAGTTGTCTGTTTAAAACAAACAAACACACACAAAAGCAGCTTTGTAGCTAGGCGTGGTGGCGCAGGCCTTTAATCCCAGCACTCGGGAGGCAGAGGTAGGAGGATTGCCGTGAGTTCAAGGCCACCCTGAGACTACAGAGTGAATTCCAGGTCAGCCTGGACTAGAGTGAGACCCTACCTCGAAAAACCAAAAAAATAAATAAATAAGCAGCTTTGTTTTCTTGACTGCTGCCATAAGGACTGCCAAAGTCATTAATATTTTTTCTGTAAAAGAGCAGTGATTGTGGCAAGAGATGGAGACTATCACTTGTGGATCCCAGCACCCAGAGGCTGAGGCAGGAGAATCATAACTTCAGAGCTAGCCTGAGCTCTGATACCCCATCTCTCAATTAATTACGTAAATACATGCATACACACACATAGATACATACAGCATAAATAGGTAGTAAATATCAGCACTGACTCAGATGCTCCTCTTGCTCAGTTTGGCCAACTGTTACTTCCGCTCCTGCCTGTTGTTGATGGTGGATTAGTCTCATATGTTTACTGCTGTCCTTATGAAGCCAGGCCATGGGGACCAGGGATGCTGTGTTCATAGGTTCTAGAGACAGTCTCCCTTGGGAAAGGCAAAGGGTTCTGGAGACAGATGAGGCTTGCACAGCAGGTGGAAGTAGTGAATGCCTCAGACGCATGCACAGAGAGCCTGTGGACCAGGGCTATCAATCCCAGCTGAGGAGGCTGAGGCAAGAGTTCTAGGCCTGCTTGGCAGTATAGTGATACTTTGCCTTAAATAGTAAAAAGAGCCAGGTTTTTGGCACATACCATTAATCCCAGCACTTGGGAGGGAGGTAGGAGGATCACTGTGAGTTTGAGGTCAGCCTAAGACCACATAGTGAATTCCAAATCAGCCTGGGCTAGAGCGAGACCCTCCATTTAAAGGGGGGAAGGCTGGGAGGGTACTCGCTGTTGGAATACTTGCCTAGCATGTGTGAAGCCCTGAATTCAGTCCCCAGGGCCACAAAGAATTTTAGAATGATAAATTTTATCCAGCATTTAGTTTATAGCCAAGAAAGAAGAACATAAGGGAGGGAGGGAGAGAGGAGAAAAGCCAGTAAAACTGGCTTAGGAAAAGGCATGATGTTCCCTGGTGGTGCCTTTCTGGTCTCAGTTGGCTGTGTCTGACTCTGTTCGGGGAGCTGACACCCATGTTTGACCCATCATGATGGCACATCTGTGAGCATCATGACCTTGGAAGTATTTTGGCCCATCAATGTTGTTACTGGCCAAGTAGTCTGCTGAAATTGTTGAGGGGAGGTCCTCATGGTCACAAGTGGGCTAATGGGGAGGGCCCCAGGTGTGGACTGTCCCCCCCTGTGGACACACACCTGCAAAGGAAGGAGGCAGGGCCCCAGTGTTCCCAACTAGGCCTCTGTGTCCCCTTCTTGGCCCCATTGTTTCAGGGCCTTAAGAGTTTGCTGCTGTTGAGTCTGTTCAGGGGGCCTGAGGCCACCTGCTCAAGTGGCCGGCCTGGCCTGTGCACTGCCCTCATCACACCAGCTTCCGTGTTCTCTGTCTTCTTGGGCTCTGGTTTATTATTATTATTCTTTTTTTTTTTTTTTTTGGTTTTCGAGGTAGGGTCTCCCTCTAGTCCAGGCTGACCTGGAATTCACTAAGTAGTATCAGGGTGGCCTTGAATTCACGGTGATCCTCCTACCTCTGCTGGAATTAGAGGCATGCGCCACCACGCCCAGCTAGGGCTCTGGTTTAAAGGCACAAGGTGACAAGGCCTCTCTCTCAACTGGGGCAGTGCTGACCTGAAGTGACATCTCTGCTGAGGGGATTCCAGTCTCCTGCCTCTAGGCTGTTGGGTCCCCCCTGTGATGTTGACCTAGTCATTACCCAGGGCTGCCACACCCTGTGCTGATAGCTGTATCTTGCTGGTAGGTCTGGCCCCTCTCTGATCCAGATGTCTGTGTTTCTTCTGAGTGTGGGGTCACATGATGCCTTCATGCATGGGAAGGTTGTAATCTCACCTGGGCCCTGGATTTGAAATATGGGAACTTGGGCAACAGCTGTCAGAGTTGTGGTGAAGCTCAGGACTAAGGGCTGCTTTGTCTTTAGTGTAAGGTTCCCAGCAGCCCTCTGCCAGGCTCAGCACATGGTTTTGATTTTGATATGGGTGCTCATAGTGCCAAGCTTGGGTGAGCACCCTCAACTGGGCTGGTAGGCCCCTGAATCCCTGAGATGAATCCATGAGTGTGGACTCTAAGCAGTCCTTGGATCCTATGCATAACCTGTGAATAGTTTCCTCGGGGTAGAGCTCAAAATGATTAGAACCCTAGGCATGGATCCCAAATTGTGGATCCATGAAAGAATGCCTGGATCCTTGATGATCTCTGTACCCGGATCCCTGAGTGGTCCCTGGTTCCCTGGACAGTCTCTGCCTGGGCATGGTTCCATGGAGTAATTCCTACATCCCTTAGTGATATCCCAGGAGGAAAGGCTGAAAGGCAGCTTCAAGTCAAGGGAGCAAGGTGGCCTAGGGTGGCTTTACCCAAGGTCTATGGGGAGGAAAGCTGCTCCCAGTCTAGGTCTGCTATTGACTGTGATAGAGGCAGGCTCCACCCCACCCCTGAATTGGGCAGCACCCCCTCCAGATTGATGCAATCGAAGCGAATGTTTTCAGAGCCAGTCTTAGGAATTTGTGCTCTGGACAGGAATGGCCTGAAGAGCCAGTCTGCCAACCAGAGCCCAGCAGCTGGAGGAGGAGTCCCCCTTCCCCAGGCCTGGGTTAGTTAGTAAATGTTAGAAATGGTCTGGGACTTCTATTCTTAATGAGATGTTTTTTGTTATTGTAGTTACTTTAGGTACTTAATTAAACTAGAGAAGTTCCCTGTCTGAGAGCACCTTCTTATATAATTGGCCAGACATCACACCAAAATATGCAAAGATCTCTGGCTTTTTTCATTTGTTTGTTTTTGAGGTGAGGTCTCACTCTAGCCCAGGCTGACCTGAAATTTACTATGTAGTCTCAGGGTGGCCTCGAACTCACTGTGATCCTCCCACCTCTGCCTCCAGAGTGCTGGGACTAAAAGTATGTTCCACCACGAGTGATTCCTGTGTGGCTTTTACTGTCCACTGCACTTCGGCCACCAGTTTGCCCTTTCAGATGCAGCAGCTGTGTGAGCTCTGCCTTTGTGGCTCTGTTGTGGCTCATTTTTGTTGCCCTTTTTTTCCTGCACAGTGTCCTCCATTCTACCAGATACCTGTCAACATCTAGTGACTTGTTTTCATTATGTTAAATAGTGATGACGTCAGTTGCCCCACTTTTAAAAATATTTTTATTTATTTGAGAGTGAGAGAAAAAGAGGCAGACAGTCAGAGAGAGGGAAAGAAAGAGAGAAAGAGAGGGCACTTCCAGGCCTCCAGCCACTGCAAAAGAACTCCAGACACATGCACCCCCTTGTGTATCTGGCTTTAAGTGGGTACTGGGGAATCAAACTTGGGTCCTTCTGCTTTGTAGGCAAGTGCCTTAACTGCTAAGCCATCTCTCCAGCCCCCTAGTTTATTTTTGCTTTGCTAGTCATAAGTGGGGCTTGTGGTTTTTCCACTCAAAGTCTATAGAAGTCCAGGCACCGACAACATGAGAGCTAGGGAGGACACAGGTAAGGAGCTCCTGGAAATTAACAGTTTTCTACCCTGCTAGGTTAGGTTTCTAGGTAGAAGTCTGTCATTCCCCACCCCCACCCAGGTAGGGTATCACTCTAGCCCAGGCTGACCTGGAACTCTCTAGTCCCAGGCTGACCTCGAATTTACAGTGATCCTCCTATCTCTGCTTCCCAAGGGCTGGGATTAAAGTCATCTACCACCATGCCGGGCTAGATGTCTGCCTTTGAGCAGACACTTTCCAGATGCATTTGCTGTGTGGTCATGGCCGGGGGAAGGCCTATCAGTCAGTACACATCAGTGTATAGTCACGTCTACAGGTGCTGCTCTGCGGCATCTGCCCCATCTGGCATGCCATCACAAGCTGGCACCTGCTCATGTTGTTTGTGTTTTTGAACAGAACCACCTCGCTGTGTTTGCAGTGGTTCACCCACTGGCCCCCAGCGTAAGCTCCAGTGTGGCGTCCAGCCTGGCATCCAGCGCTGGCTCAGGTAGCTCCTCCCCCACTGCTCTACCTACCCTCCCCGCACGTGCTCTCCCACTGGATGCTGCTGGCAACACGGTGGAGGCAGTCCTAGGTAAGTCCACAGCTCCTTCCTCCCCTGAGACTTCTTACACTTGGGTTACAGCCATCAGGATGCTTGTCTCTGTGGAAAAGTCAGAGGTGTGGTTCTGACGTTTCTCTCTCTGGTTGGGTGGTGGGTGAAACCCTGACTCTCAGAAAGGCTCCATACCTTGGGTCCCTGGGAGCTCCGAGGACAAGAAACCCACCGGGCTCAGCTGTACAGGCTATCAAAGAGTCAGGTCAGGTGGCATCTTCCAGCCTAGAGACTCCTGGAAAATAAGAAGGCTAATATGAAGTAAAAATAGGAGTCATGGGGAATCAAAGGTGGGGAGGTAGCAGGGTTTGGGGGGGAGCAGGGATGAAACCTGGAGGTGGTGGTCCCAGCTGTCAGAGCTTCAGCTGCCAGGTTTGGGGGAGGAGGGGGGTCTTTGGTGCAATTTATTGAGTGATTGGTGACTGTGGACTGATGGGATGGGACCTAGTCTCGGGTGACATGTCAGGGGACTTGGCCAGGAACCCAGAGCCTGAGCAGGGAGGACCTGGAAAAGGCCATGGGAGGGGCAGAGCTGGTAAGCAGAAGCCAGGAAGGGTGAGGGACCCTTGTGTACCCATGCACAGCTCTGCTCACGAGTCCCTATGAGTGGCAGGTGGTACACTTCTATGGTCACTAGTGCCCAGCTGACCCAAGCCTGCATCTCAGCCTTACCATGGGGGACTCAGGGAAAACTAGCATTTGTGGTGATTTCAGAGGCATGGGGCTAGGAGGACACGTGTCCCTGAGCACTGGGGCAGCTTCTGCTATTCGGGGACCCAGAGTAAGAGTGCTTATATGTCTCTCTTGGGGCACCATGTTGATATACAAGCAGGCAGGTGGCCAGCTGTACCCAATGGGGAGGGAGGTTAGTCACTGATGGTTCCACAAAACAGCATAAACTCCAGTCGTGAGGCTCCACTCTAGTCGCACGTGGATGAAGGTTGGGAATGATACCCCCAACACTGACTGAGGGGAGAGATAATTGTCTCCATGGTCCTCACAGACATAAGATACAGTGCTGTCCTGTATGGGGACCACCAGGGAAGCCTGGAGCTGGTGAGTGTCCTGTTGAGGCTCCTAGAAACAGTGCTGGGGTCCTCAGGCCCACGTGGCTATGCTGGGCACACAACTGCCCTACAGAGTGTATCTTCCCAGCTGTGGGTGTGAACTCACAGCATGGCTTTGAGTTCCTGACTGTTTTCACTTAGGGTGGATTCTGGTTCTGTCACTTTGCCAAATCACTGAATATCCTGTGACCCCCTGGCAGACATGGGTTCTCAATGGTGCTCTGTCTCAACTGCTGGAGAAACCTCTGGAATCTAGGGTTCATCAGCTTCAGGAAGCCATGAGGGCAGTGGACATCCTTGAAGAATCCACTGCCTCCCTGTCTCCATTGTTGGGTGTGAGAGGTGGGGTTGTGCCTCTTTCGGCCCAAGCACTGTCAGCAAGTAGCAACTGAAGCTTTCTGGATCATTCTGTATGGGTTATATTTGTCTGAGGGGCTGTTCCCTTTGGCCTCAACTGCTTGCTCAGGCACCACTTGGGCCTGAAGATCCCTACTGGCTTCAGGGCCTGCCCAGTCTTCCATCCCCTCCTGTCTTCTGATTGGTTTTGAAGTTGGTTTCCAGTTGGGACCACCACACAGGAGCAGTTGTGCTATTTGGAGTGAATTTTCTCTCTAGAGGACATTTCTTAGAATTGTAGGTATTGGCAGGCCTGGTGGCTCTTGCCTTTAATCCCAGCACTCTGGAGGCTGAGGGAGGAGGATTGCCACTGTGAGTTCGAGGCCACCCTGAGACCTTAGATTAGATAGTAAATTCTAGGTCAGCCCGGGCTAGAGCAAGACCCTACCTCGAAACACACACACACAAAACTTGTAGAATTGTAGGTACTTCATGGGTGGCATTGGTACACAAGTAAGACCTAGTTTCAATCCCCAGTATGGGGGGGGGGTAGTTTGATAGTATAGTAATGGTCATGATGAGTCAGAGAAGAGTGTTGAGAGAAGTTTGATCCCTGCCCCCATGAGTGGGCCATACAAGTCTTCTCATTTGAGCAAAAAGAACCAAAATGCCATGTACATTGAAAATGTTAGAGAGATTAGCATATTTACAGTAATTGTTCAAAACCATTTATATGTAAGCTATGGTCTCATCCTGGCCTAGTCTGTCACTGGCAAGAGTATCCAGACAAGGAGCTAGACTTTGTCTGTGTTTTGTGTCCTTGAGAATGGAACCCAAGGCCACATGTTACTAGGAAAATACTTCAGCACTGAGTTAAACCCCCTGGCCCAGATAATTCTTTCAGGATTGACACAGCCTTAATTTATTGTTGTGTTTTGGTTGTTGCTGTATGATTAACATAGCATCAGAGATCCTTCTCAGCCTGGAGTCCTTTGTGCACCAGCCCACAAGGGTAGTATATGCTTGTAATCCCAGTGCTGCAGAGTATGAAGTGAGTCCAAGGCCTGCCAAAGCTACATATAGAGAATCAGCCCTTCCTGGAAGCAACCTCAGAAACCCAACCAAGAATTCCTAACCTGAGCAAGGTCACAACAGAATTTAACCCTCACACTGTCTCAGAACAAAAAAAAAAAAAAAAAAAGTCCTATCTGAATCCTCAGGACTGCGGAACTGCATGGCATAGCAAGGTCTGTGGGCTTTCTTCCCACCACTGGGCACCCATGGTCCTCCCCAAGGCACAGGGACACTCCTGTCCACACCCCATGGTCAACCTTACCCATTCTGTTACCCCACACACACACACCTGTGCAGTGGCCCTCATCTGGTTCTCTTTAGAGAGCGGGCACTTTTGGAGGGCACTGTCCTTCAAATAGTGGAGGCAGGGGCTGGCCCTGTGCATTTAAGGTGAGGCTGGTAATCTGCATGGGCAGGTGGGCTGAGGCGGGCCAGCGAGGTGGGCACACCTCTTTTCTTGGCCCTGGGGTCTCAGCTCTTGGGTACCCTCACTGCTCGACCTACCTAAGAGTGTCTCCGCTACCCCTCCTCTCCCCCACCCCCAGAAACCTTGCTCAGAGACCTAACCTGCTCTCTCACACCTGGTTGGCTGGCGCTGCGACGGGGCGGGGCCGCGTCCTGGGGGCGGGGAGTGGGCGGGGCCTTGCACGGGCGGGGCGGGGCCGCGTCCTGGGGGCGGGCGGGGCGCGGCCAGGTTTGAATCCGCAGTGGCGTTGGCTGCGCCCGAGGACCGTGAGTCAGCATTGGCGGCGGCGGCGGCGGCGGACTCCGGCGCACGTCAGCCCTGCCCCAGGCTGTGGGTCTTCGTTACTCGGTGCTTTGGAACGGGCCATGCGTCCCTCTTCCCCTTCCCCAGGTGCGTGTCTCCCTCCCCCGTGCGACTCTTCCCGGCCCAGGTCCTTGAGAGACTTGTGAGCCGCCAGGTCGGTACCAGGTTTTGGGGCTCGGAATGGCGTGAACGCACGAATCCTGTCTCTCGGGAACCTGTCTCTGTCGGGGCGGCTTCCCCGGCGTGGTTCCCCGGGTCTACGTCTCTTCTCCAGGTGGCTTGTCCCGAGCGCAGGTGCACGGATTGTTTAGTGTTCCTTGCTTGGTGCTCCTCTGTCCTGTCGTCAGGGGAGGGTCTGCCACCCAGGAGGTGCCCCTCTTGCCCTGCCTTTAACTCTGTCTCTTGTCCCTAAGTGTCTCTGACCCCAGAGGACTGCTGCACTTTATGAATGTGCTGTGTCATGTTGGGAACTGGTCGTGCCAGGGACATTGCTCAGCAGCTCTCTGCTGGTTGTTCTTGACGTTCAGTCTGGGGCCTGACTCAGTACCCAGGGATGATGCAGAAAGCACCTTCTGCCGCAGCTCCTGAAAGGACTGCGGGGTGCATACTTCTGCCCACCAACTAGCCTAGGCTGCCTTTTCCGTCTTCCTATTTCAACCTCTGCAGTGTGGGGATTACAGGCGTGCCACCATTGCCTACCCTTCCCGTCTCTTTGTTGGAGACTGTCACTGCTGTGTGGTCCTGGTCACCTTCAGCTTCAAGGTGTCAGAATGTGTTTTGAGCTCAGTTTAAAATGGTTTGTGGGACTGGGATTTGGTTCAGTGGAAGAGTGTTTGCCTAACATACACAAATCCTGGGTTTGATCCAGGCACTTAAAAAAAGAGCTGGAGAGAAGTATGCTTCCTGCACAATCATGAGAGCCTGAGGTCTGAGTTCAAATCTTCACAACCCACATAAGCAACTGGGTGTAGTCATACTTGCCTGTAACCCCATCTTGTAGGGAAGCAGAGACCTGGGAAATGGCTGGAGCTTGTGGGAAAAAGCAAAACAACCCAACAAACTCCAGGATCAGTAAGAGACTCCAGTTTAAGTAAGAGAAGGTGGAAGAGTGATGGAGCAAATCACTGACTTCCCACTGGGCAAACATACTCTGTGGTAGACAAGACATGGAACACTGCAAGGGCACATAAACATGCACACACATGCACGCATGCATAAAGAAAAAAGGCCACTAAGCCTGGCTCTAATGTTTTGTTTTGGTGGTGGTTTTTCCTGAGTTAGGGTCTCACTCTAGCCCAGGCTGGCTTAGAACTTACTCTGCAGCCCTAAGATGGCCTCCTGCTTCGGGCTTCCAAGTACTGGGATTGAAGACATGCACCTGCATGCCCAGCTCCACTTGATCTAATTTTAACAAATGATTGCAAGTTAGAGAAGCCGAGCCAGGGTGTGGTGGTGTACACCTCTAATCCCAGTGGAGGCAGAACAATCAGGAGTTTCCTCTTAGCTATGGAGTGAGTGAGAGCTGGATAAGTGAAACCCTGTTTCAAAGAAGAGAAGATGAACCCTGTGAACAAGAGCCTGTGTCTTTGGCTGCAAGGAGGTCATTCGACCTAAACCCCAGCTGTGGGGGAGAAATGACCTCACTGACTACAGGGACCCCAGGGCAGCTGCTTAGCTCCAGCCAGGCCAGGTGTTGGGCACCACCTTGGCGGAAGTTTATGGGCACACTGAGTGGCTTGTGAGTAACTGTCTTGTCTCACAGGTTCAGCCTTAGACCTTCGTCTTAGTGACATAAATATCGCATCCCTAGATAAAGATCTAGAAGAGCAAGATGGCCGTGACCTTGGACTGACAGGTGAATGCTGACTCAGAAGCTGTTTCAACTCCATGCATGCTATCCTGGTTTTTGGTGGGTGGGAGCTATCTTCTGGGTCCCCTCCTAGGGGTCTCCTTCATGTCTGCTGCCTACTTCTGTGGCTCAGCTTCCTGCTGCTGCTTTAGACTACCTCCATTTTAGCAGCCCCTTCAGGCACAGGTGGGGCCCTTCGTGAGGAAACAAAAAAAACTATATTTTTACCACTGTGTTGCATCGAGGTGAATGTGTTCATGTTATGTACATTTCCTTCATCCTGGAAATTCACCTTTTCTCTGGCTTCAAAAGAAATCAGACCATCTCATAGGGCACTAAAGGTTCTTCCAGCATCATGCCAGTGGTATCTGACTGCTGGAACCCTCCTGAGCTGAGGGAGGAGCTCTGCTTGCCGCCCCCCTCCGCTGTGCCACAGGCCTAGCAGTCTAGTGCTTAGATAGTGCTCAGTGTAAGCTGTGGGTCATGATCCTGGAATGTTTGAAAAAATAGGCAGCAAGTAAAAGGTTTATGAATGTACAGCAAACAAAAATTAATTCAGAGCCGGTTGTGGTGGCACACACCTTTAATGCCAGCACTTGGGAGGCAGAGGTAGGAGGATCGCCATGAGTTCGAGGCCAGCCTGAGACTACAGAGTGAATTCCAGAGTGAGACTACCTCGAAAAACAAGACAAAAAAATAATAATTCAGAAATCAAACATCTAATGAATCTGAAATGCTTCTGGCAGCACTCACCCATGTTGCATTTTGTGGTTTTAACTGTAGTCTTGGTTCTGAACAAACTTTGCACTATGTATGCCGTCACTCTATGCAATGCCAATGATTGTGGCCCAAGAAACTTCAGTTCAGATTCATGACTAATGTATATTTTGAATTTCAGTGTTTTCACTGTACATAGAAAATTTTCTGCTTACAGAAATACACTGGTTTAATTATGGGAAACATATTTTTTTCCTTCTTCTAAGGAGACAGTGCCCTTGGGTACCTTGGGTGTCCAGCTGTTGACCTAGAGGCTTATGGGCAGAAGCCCTCCTCAGCCTCCCACTGCCTACCCTTGCTCACTCAGCCTCTCTCCATCCAGGTCCCAGGTCACTGGCAGGCTCGGCGCCCGTCACCATCCCGGGTTCCCTGCCCCGCTCGCCGTCCCTGCATTCGTCCTCGTCCCTGTCCACCTCCCCCCTCAGCTCACTCTCCCAGTCCTTGTCGGGGCCGCTCATCTCCTCCGCCATGACGCCCCCCCAGCAACCGCTGCCCCTCCAGTCAGAGCCAACTACACTTGGCTCTACAGCTTCCTCTTACAGCTCTTTAGGTGCGTGCCTGGGTGTGGGTCCTGGAATGGTCAGTCCTGTCCTGTCCTGATATTCTTGACTGTAGGGCATCCTGTCTCTGTGTCTGAGAAAAAGATACCACCACTTCCACCCAATGTGACATAGTGAAGTGACAGAGACTATGTGCTGTCTCTGCTGGGGTCAGCTGCCCACAGCTGGGCATTCTTGCTGCTCTCATCATGGCTCCTTGCCATGGGCCCTGCGTAGGGCATTTATGGAACTTCCTTGAGGTTCCCACTGGGACCAGGGAACAGCCATGAAAGAGAGCAGGTATGACAGATCAGTTTGCTGCTCTCATGTTCACGCTAGGTTTTTCTATAATATGTCACTCATAGAAAGTGCCCATTTCCAAATGTGTCCATCTTAGACTCTAAGGGCAGTGAATGGCACCCTCAGAACCAAAGCTCTTTTGGCCCTGCAGAGACTGCCTCTGCTAGGAAGTGAGAACTGTTGCCCTCATGTGGGCCCGGAATTCTGAATCTATTTTTCTTTTCTGTTAAAACTCCCCAAGAGGAGCCGGGCGTGGTGGCGCACGCCTTTAATCCCAGCACTCGGGAGGCAGAGGTAGGAGGATTGCCGTGAGTTCAAGGCCACCCTGAGACTACATAGTGAATTCCAGGTCAGCCTGGACTAGAGCGAGACCCTACCTTGAAAAACAAAAAAATAAAAAATAAAAAACTCCCCAAGAGGGGCTGGAGAGATGGCTTAGCAGAACCTAAGGACCCAGGTTCATTTCCCCAGTACCCATGTAAAGCCAGATGCACAAGGTGGCACTTGCATCTGGAGTTCATTTGCAGTGGCTGGAGGCCCTGGCATGCCCATTCTCTGTCTGTCTGTCTCTCTTTGCCTGCAAATAATTTTTTTTAATCCCCAGGGGATGATTAGGGGGGCTGGTAGAAAAAACGTAAGATGGTGTGTCACTGTCAGCTTGTGCCTGCCCCTCAGGGGTCTTCTTGAGCCAGCTGGGTCTCACTTGGAGCCTGTCCAGGAATTAAGACTCCAGCAGACATGGACAAGTCACTAACAGGGTCCCAGAGTTCTGGGTGGGGGGGGACATGAAGGGCAGGAATGTACCTGCAAGCACCACAGGCCTTGGCTTGTGGGCTGTATCATCATCACTGTCTCCCCTAAACTCAGGTTTGAACGGCGTTCCTGGGAGCATCTGGGACTTTGTCTCTGGCAGCTTCTCTCCTAGCCCATCCCCCATCCTGAACACTGGTTCCTCAGCCTCCTCAAGTGCAAGTCCAAATAGCACAGAGTTGGCTCGGGTCAGGAGGCAGCTGGACGAGGCCAAGAGGAAGATCAGGCAGTGGGAAGAATCATGGCAGCAGGTGAAGCAGGTGAGTGTAGGGAGAGGGGGGCTGGGCGTGCAGGGGATGGGTGAGCTGTGTGGGAGGCCAGGCCTGGCTGCCCCCTGCATGATAGCAACATCTTGGGTTTCAGGCTTGTGACGCGTGGCAGCGAGAGGCTCACGAGGCTAAAGAGCGTGCCCGTTTAGCGGACAGTGACCGGCAGCTGGCTCTGCAGAGGAAAGACGAGGTAGAGGCCCAAGTCAAGCAATTGCAGGAGGAACTTGAGGGCCTGGGCCTGTCCTCATTACCTGGGCTAAGGAGCTTCAGTGACATCAGCGACATCCCTCTCCCCAAGCTGCATTCCCTGCAGAGCCAGTTGCGCCTGGACTTGGAAGCTGTTGATGGGGTAAGTCCTGACAAGTTGTGGCTATGACCTCAGTGTTTGGGGAGGGTGAAAAGCAGAGGGGAGTCTGGCTATTGAGGGTCCTGAGACCCAGCCAGATGCTACTACTCCTTGTATCCTAACCCCTCACCTGATTCCTGCTGCTTCCTGGGCACCTTCTCTCCTGTCAGGCCAGCTCCTGCTTTTTTTTCTGGGATTTTCTTCATTTGCTCTCTCACTCCCCTGTGCCAGTGAGCAGAAGTCCAGTAGTTCATGTAGCCAGTGGTTCGTGGCTAGTCCTGGGCCCACCTGCTAGCCCTTTCCCTTACTGTGGGAACCTCGCACAGTGGTCTGGATACATCATGTTCTGCCTTTTGTCTTGTCTTTTTGGTGTAGCTCAGCCAGAGGCTGCTTTCATGCAAGGTCATCCCACTGGCCCCTCTGGAATGTCCCAAAATCCTGCCTCTTATATGCACTCCTGCCTTCCATTGACCACAGCCAAAACCCAGCCTCCACATGCCTTTGCTTCCAAGGCACAGCCTCCTGAGCTCTGGCCACTCAATGTGAAGACCCCACTCAGCCCCCATCCTGGGCACCCTCAGTAGTTCACAGCTAGTTCTCAGCCAATCCGCTGGTCCTCTGCTGTGGTGGCTCTGCCTCAGGATCCAGTTGGAGGGAAAGTGCCTCCCACCTAATAGTCCTCCCCTGTGAGCTCCTGGCTGTGTCCACCTCAGGCCTCATGCTCTAGGCATCCTTGACCCAGGCACTGTAGATGGTAGCCCATTGTCCTGGGATCCCATCGTGTTTGACAGGTGGCATTGAGACTTTTGGTCTCACTGACCACCTCTGTCCCACAGGTGATCTTCCAGCTCCGTGCCAAGCAATGTGTGGCCTGCCAGGAGGGGTCCCACACCACCACCCTACGGCCCTGCCAACACCGTGTCCTGTGTGAGCCATGTGCAGCAAGCGCACCAGAGTGTCCCTACTGCAAAGGACAGCCACTCCCGTGGTGACCAGAGCCAGGCCCTACACCCTTCTGGTGAGCAGTGCAGAGGCTGCACTGTGCCGTGTGTTACTCATGCCACCAACGTCGGGATGAGAACTCGTGCCCACTGTCTGCCCGATGGCCTTTTGTATTACTTTTTCTTACCCACTGTGTCTCATGGACAGTGTCAAGGTATTCTCAAAAACCTTAGAAGCACCACAGAATCCACATGCCTATCCCCTGGGCAGGCAAAATGTGGTTGGTGCCCTGGTCCTGATGCTGCTGTGGACAGGCCAGCGGGAGGCCAGGTTTTGTCAAAGCACTTTGTAAACCGAGGAATCTAGTTAGACATTATAAATTGTATAAGCTGCTTTCTAGGTCCGTGTTTTTTAATATGCGATAACATGAAGCTTTATAAGTGTACTGTGAACTTGAAGTTTCATAATAGTTTGTTGTTAACTCATAACTATGTTAGATTTCATATTCTGAAACTACTTAATGACCATTATCTAGTAGTGAGGAAGACCTAGGATTTTTACATTTTCAAATTAAGTGCAAATAATATTTATAAGCAGAGTGGTTATTGCAATACACATATGCATTTAGATGTTTTCCTAACCATGTGCAGGTGCACATGTGGTTAGTTTTATATTCTAGTATTGTAGAGTGATATTGAGCGCTACCATGCACTTCTGTGATCCATGGCCACTTCTTCTAAGTGCCTATGCCTTGCAAAAGAAGTGAAGAAAATGGTTCATTTGGTTTTCTCCCTTGAAAGACACTTTCATGCTAATGACAAATACAGCAGATGGACCAGACATCAGAGGACTGAGATTCACTCGGGAAGGAGCCATGTTCCAGTATTTGTAATGGCAACGGTGCTTTGTAACTTCAGAGCTGCCTGGGGCATCTCGCCTTGCCCTCAGTGAGGTGATCTGGACACTTCAGAGTCTGCCACACCTGATGACCATCCACCCCTCAGCGGTGGGGGTGATGCCCAACAGCAGTGTAGATTTAGCTGTCATTTGGTACCTGACCTGTATTTCTATTCAGTTTGTTTGACCAGTGAGATGCCTCAGTGGCCTGGCGCCCCGAGCTCTGCTGCAGTCTCCTTCTTGCCCCCAATTCACTCTGAGACAACACAAGGCCTCCCACAGCCTGGCCTCAGGTTCATGGCACATGTCCA
The DNA here is from genome assembly GCA_004024765.1 of Zapus hudsonius. Lineage (NCBI taxonomy): Eukaryota > Metazoa > Chordata > Mammalia > Rodentia > Dipodidae > Zapus > Zapus hudsonius. Next base: position 33,282 of record PVHP010010032.1, on the reverse strand, counting down.
GGGTGATGACTTGAGGGGCCAGGACTTGGACTGTCCCTGGAAATCTAGGGAGAACAGACCCAGTCCTTGGCAGCATCTGGGCTGAGCAGGTGCCCTGACTGTAGGCTCCAGCCAGACCTAGAAGTAGTTGGCAGGTTCTCTCCTGTGGCTTTGCCAAAGACTTTTAATAGGATTTTTTAAAGTGCAAAGTGACTAGGTAAAACATTTTTATCAGTGACCAAATTAGAATGTATTTAATATAGTAGGAGTATAAGAGCATTTTTTTAAAATATAAGAAACTGATAGAAAAACTCATTACTTTGAAAGGATTGACATTCCGCAGCTAGTCCACTACTAAAGGCGACTGTTGACCTGGTTTAGTGATGATCTTGTTTTTAGTTGTTGTGATAATGATTTACTAGCTCAGTACCTAGAAATTGGGTATAGTTTGTGCTACTGTTATCATGGTTTAAGATTATTTTTATTAATATTTATGCACTTGTTTCCCATGTTAGGCCTCTGGTCTCCTCTTGGGTGACAGGACAGTTACTGGTATATCTCACCTGGACATTTCCAAGCATTAGATCTGTCTATAAGCTACTCTGGTTGGTGCCTCCTGGGGAGCTTAGCCAGAGCTCATTTCCAGGACTAACCCTCCAGGCTGGAGTGGTGGCAGTTAAGGGGCTGCCAAGTGACAGCTGGATCCATGCAAGCTTGCTCCAAGCCTCTGCTCACGGGACCAGGCTGAGGACAGGTATGCAGGAGAAAGACCAAAGAGAACTGCCCAGGGGCAGGGCAGAAGGGCAGCAAGACCCTTGGGCTGCATGGGGCCAGTAAGATGAGAGATGAGTGAGAGAGGTAGAGTCTTGGGTTAGAAGCTGAGGCCCTCTAGTTTCCCGTGTGAACTGTCCTGTTCCTTGTCCTTCAGTTCTTTATTGTTGACTATTAGCAGGAAGTGATAGCGGCAGTTCGTGTCCCTGGTTGGCAGCCCTTCAGCAGGCATGGATGCTTGTGTGGATTAATTTATGGAAGTCCCCATGTGTGTTTGTTTTCAGCCTTTAGTTGAGAATTTTATGTAAATGGAAACCCAGAAGGAAATATTTATAATGTGTACTCATTTACTTGTAGTGAATTGTTTAAAGTTGGTAACACTTGTTTAAATTTTTTTACACTATAGCATTTATGCAGTGGTTTACAGAATTCATGAAATTATTTTTTATCAGTATGGGAATTAAAACTTTGAATCTTCGTGTGGTTTCTGAGCACATCGTTATTTGTGTGGTCAGTGACCCTGCCTGGCCTGGAAGGTGTCAAGAGGAGCCATGCCTTCACCACAGCTGCCTCCTCTGATACAGAACACTTGAGACTGGTTACTTCTTATGGCTACTCAGATCACAAGTTATTCCCACGCAGTCCAGGGTCACCTCGCAGCTGCACTGAGGTCGCACCTATGGGAGACTGCTGGCCCAGGAGCTCAGGATGGGAGGTTTCTGCCAGAACAGTGGTAGGTGAGGATCAGGCCCCATAGCTGTAAGCCCCAGGGAAGCTGGGGGTTCAGTAGGACAGACACACCAACCTGTGGGCTGTGCATGAGGAATGCCATGCTGGTCGAGCAGATGAGTCAGTCTTTGTACCTCCTCTGACAGCTCCGTGTGTGCCTGAACAAGAATGTCAGCAGAGTCAGGCCCTGATGGGAGGTTGTAGGACCAGGGATCCCTGTGGTTTTCTGTACCTCACACCAAGACTGTACCTTTTTGCAGCTTTCCAGGGTTTCAAACCCCAGGCCCTTGGACCCTCCATCATGCTGGGTGACATGGCTTTCTTCTGGGGCCCTTAAGTAGCCAGCATCCTCAAAAAGTGTCCTCAGCAACTTCTCATAGCCCTGATGGAGGAGGAGGCAAAAGGAGCACCTGGTGGGCTAGGGAGATGTGCCCCCTTGAACATGCACTCACCTGGGGGGTGATCAGTTCATCTGCCAGATCCTGTTCCACCTGGTCCCAGCGCCGCTGCAGTGCCTCCGGCAGGGTTGGGTACACTAGGGATCAACATGAGCCAGAACTAGAGCCCTGTGTATACCCACTTCTCCCTCCCACCCCAGCCTCACTGGGTCCTACCTAACAAAGAGTGGGGGTGGCAGACCAAGGGAGTCTCAAACTTCAGTGCATAGACACAGGTACTTGGCTCGGACACATGGGCCAGTCGGTTGTTCTTTCCACAGGTGAGCTCCACCTGGGGACAGAACCTTAGGAGTGGGTGGGTGAGAATGAGGAGGCTGAGGCCCTCTGCCACCCACACATCCCAAGGGCACACCTTGCTCTGCCGGCTCCGAGAGCGACAAGAGTCGCCGTCATTCATCCACATGCCCGCAAAGGTGTTGTTGATGATTTCCCATTCGTGCCAAATGCTGGGGAGGGGCAGAGTGGTGATGTGGGGGCAGAGGGGATAGAGCCACCGCCCTTGCCCCACTCACCCAAGGATCCCACTGTAGGCGTTCCAGCGGAAGGTCTGTTCGTGCTGGGTCACATTGTGGAAAGGGCAGAACTCATACTTGTACCTGAGGGCAAAGGGATATCAGGGATGCCCCAAGCCAGGTATGCCCACCCACTTGCATGCTTCACACTCACGTGGATTCCACCAGGCTGAAGCACTTGCCAAACAGTCTGAAGAGGTGTGCAGGTCCTGGGGGAGGACAGTGCCACAGGGAGTTCAGTGTAGGTGGAAACCCTTGCTGTCCCCAAAGCAGAAGCCAAGGTGGGTAGGATAGCTGCCCCATGAAACGGAACCACCAGATGCTGGCTGCCCTAACCTTTGGGGACTCACACAGCCACCTCCAGGCTGCAGGACAGGTTCTGTGGAAGGTTTCCATGCCTGTCCCAGTAGGGGTGAGTGATCCTCACTGTCTGTGCGACTCACAGGACTACTTTCTGCTCTGCCCATCCATCTTTCAGTGGAGACTGCAGACCAACAGGACCAGACTTTTGGGCACCCATTCATTGGGACCCTCCCCCAAACACCAACAGACCAGGGAAGGGGGAGAGCACTGGGTCAGATTTGGGTAAATTAGGACAAAAAGCTATGTGTGTAGGAATGAGGAGTAGATGCAGCAGCTCAGGGAGACCAGTCTGCAAAGATTACTAATAGGAAGACATGGTCCACTCAAAGGGGCAAAACAAGAAGGCAAGAAGGTATTCCACATCCCTTTTCCTTTTTAGCTGTTTCCAGTATTTTTTTTTCTTGGTTTTTCAAGAGAGTCTTGCTCTAGTCTAGGATGACCTGGAATTCACTATGTAGTCTCAGGGTGGCCTTAAACTCACATCAATATTCCTACCTACCTCTGCCTCCAGAGTGCTGGGATTAAAGGCCTGGCTCCAGTATTACTTTCTATTAAAAATTAGCTCCTCTGGCTGTTCATCTCTCCTGACACTTGAACCTCCAGTTTCCCGCTCTGGTAGGTCTTCCCTTGTCCCAGCCTGGCTGGGCTGGGATTGGGAAAGGGGACTCTTACTCCCACATGGGCTCTCTACCCCCTCCTGCCTTCTACATGGTACAAGTGCTCTGTACTTCCTTTTCTTTCCTTCTCTTTAGTCTCTCTAAATCTTTTATTTAAAACAAAATAAGACCTGGAGAGATGGCTTAGTGGTTAAGGCTGACCGAGTGTGGGATATTGCTAAGGGGACACAGGGTTAAGGCTGAAACCCAGCCGTCTCCACCCTTAATCCTAAACTCCCAGCTCCCTAAGCAGGCCACAATGAACCCTGCATTCTCACTCCAGCAGGGCTGACAATAGGTGACAGTTCTCCATAAGCTGCCACCACCAGAATCACTTCCCGACACTCGACTTACGCAAAGCAGGCATTCACAGGTCACTGACCACTACCAATCCCCTTTACCTGTTTCTGCCCCTGCCTCTCCTTTTTTCTCTATATAACCAACTGTATTGATACAATAAAGGAGAGAGCTTTTCACCACATTCTCCCGAACAACTTTGTCCGTCACTCTCTGGAGAAATGAGCTGAACACTAACACAGAGAGCTGCACTCTCCAGGGAGTATTCTCTGCCACACTCCCAGAGCTGTAACACGGAGAGCCGCCCATAAGTGGGGCTCTCCAGAGGGTGTTCTCTGCAACACTCCTGTGGGTCACCATGCAGGTCGCCTGCTCCCTCCCTGCCTGGGTCCGTGAACCAGCCACCACTGCTGCTGCTGCACCCGTCACCCTGCCAGCTGCCAGCAGCACCCTCCGCAGCAGCAGGGCCTGGTGCCATGGGCAAACAGAAAGAGCCGCGGACCCCAGAAGCTGCTGGCAGCTGGACCACCAAGCGAACCATGCGGCGCCCAGGCTGCACCACAGCTTGGCAGCCAACAGCGGTGCCAGAACATCGGCAGAACAACCAAAACAAGAACCAATGTTTGATCCCAGTACCCATGTAAAGCCAGATGCACGAAGAAACGCATGTATCTAGAGTTTGCTTTCAATGGCTGGAGGCCCTGGAGCCCATTCTCATTCTCTCATTCTCATTTTCTCTCTCTCTCTCTCCTCTCTGCTTACAAATTAGTATGGAAGGCAGAGGTAAGAGGGTCACCGTGAGTTTGAGGCCACCTGGAGACTACATAGTGAATTCCAGGTCAGTCTGAGCTAGAGCGAGACCCTACCTTGGAAAACAAAAATAAAACAAAATCTCAAACACACTTGTAGTTCTGGGTGACTGCTCCCTGATAACATGGCTCTCCCCCTCCTTCTAGCTGGCCCAGAATGGCTGTTGAGCTGGGTTTCACCTTCAGCCTGTCCCACTTAGCCCCTACCCCAAGGAGAGCAGCAGCCAGCACCACCATAGCCAGTACTGACCCATGCTGTCCCTCTGTTCTAAGACACTTGGTGTATCCAGAGGAACATCTCCCACGACAGCAGGAAAACCAAAATGGTGGGGATGCTGCTCAGCATACAAGAAGTACCTGACCCCTTATACCCATCATGCTCACTGTCACACCCCCTACCTTAAAGGCCCTGCTGACAAGGTATGCAAGGGTCACTGATGACAGGAAGCTAACTTCTGAAGTTGTCTTAAAAACCCATACCTCTAGAAAACCCTGTATCAGCCGGGCATGGTGGCGCATGCCTTTAATCCCAGCACTTGGGAGACAGAGGTAGGAGGATGGCTGTGAGTTCAAGGCCACCCTGAGACTACAGAGTGAATTCCAGGTCAGCCTGAGCTAGAGCGAGAACCTACCTCAAAAAAAAAAAAAAAAAAAAACCTGTATCAAGTGCTGTCTGTTCATACACTTGTGTGTGCTCACACTGTGATGACAACAGGACTTTAGGTTCCTGTACCCAAGAATGGCCCAGCACTGGCTCCCAGCAGGATCACTGAGTTGAAAAGTGGGATGGAGACTCTATGCTCCAGGAGGCTCTGGAGGGTGGCCTGCAGCCTCAGGGGCTCCAACCACCCTCTCCTCCAGGGATCCATGCCACAGCCACCATGCCTTGTATGCCTCAAATCATGGGTCACCAAGTCCCTGAAGTATACCTTCCAGCTGGCCAAGGTCCTTTCATGCTGACCAGCATGAAGCCTCTTTCAGCACGCATGTCTCAGCCTTTATGGATGTCCTCTCATCTTAGCTCCCAGCTTTTCTAATACCATCTAAGTAGACAGCCTGGTCCACCTAATCCTCATCCTTGCCACCTCCCCTTGACCTAGACAGAGCTGGACACATCTGGGCTGGACTCTTCACCCTCAGCACCCACCATCCCTGCTGGCTGGTATCCACCTCTGGGGTCCTATTTACCTGCCCAAACACTGGTGGTAAGCAGAGGCAAGAGAATCGCGAGTTGGGGATGAGTCTGGGACTACATAGGGAGACCCTGTCTCAAAAACCACAAAGAGAGTTGGAGAGATGGCTCAGTGGTTAAGGCATTTGTCTGCAAAGCCTGACGACTCCAGTTCGACACCCCAGTAAAAAGCCAGCTGCACAAAAGTGGTGCATACATCTGGAGTTCATTTGCAGAGACTGGAGGCCCATTCTCTTCTGTCTCTTGCAAATAAATATTTAAAACACACCCACAAAGGCTAGGAATGTAGCTCACCGTTAGAGCACTTGTATAGCATGCACCTGGTTTAACTGCCAGCATTACAAAAAAAATAGATCTGGAATGTTCTCCAGAGCACTTAAACATTTCACCAGGAAGCAAACGAATGCGCGAGCCTCCAGACAGAACTGAGCAGCTCTCTCGCTCCCCGGCGCGCCCGGTCAGCACCCCGGCCAGCTCCCCGCTCCCGCGCTCACCCGACACCGGGGAAGGCTCCCTCTTGGGCTGGAGGCGACTGGTCTGAGGCAGGAACGGATTGTTCAGCCTAGGAGACAGGACGTCCGTCAGGTGGGGCCTCCGTCCACTCCTGGCCCTCCCTCCGAGCCGCTGGCGTGCCAGGCGCTCACCCGAATGTGTTGGGTTCCTCCACCACCTTCATCTTCGCGGCTCGTGCCAGCGCGGGCCCTGCGGAGACCGAGGCGGTGAGCGGCGGGCCGGAGGCGCGGGGGACACCGGGGACACGGGCTCCAGAGCTACTGACCGCGTGCCGCGAGCCCCAGCAGTAGTAGGAAGCCCGCCAGCCGCCCCGCCATCGCGCTCACTACCGCGCAGTCACGTGAGAGCGAAGCCGGAAGTGACGTCCTAAAACCCGGACGTGTCGCGCCGGCGCCTTCGAAGCCAGTCGGACGGGAGCGGAGCGAGGCTTAGCAGCCATGGGCCGCCGGAGGGCAGCGCGCGGGCCCGGCTCGGAGGGCAGCCGCGCTCGGCGCCCCCCGGGACGGTCGCTGGAGGCTTTCTCGGAGGAGGTGGGCGCGGCGCTGCGTGGTGAGTGCGGAGCGGTCCTGGGACGATCGGTGTCGGGGCTCGGGAGCCCGCGCTGAGCGCCGCCCCTTTTCTCTCCCTGGGCAGCGTCCGTGCAGCCGGAGGCGGCCGGGGACCAGGACGACCCGGGCCCGGCTGCGCTGCCCTGCGCCCTGGCCATGTGGGAGCTGGGCCACTGCGACCCCCGGCGCTGCACCGGCCGCAAGCTGGCCCGCCTGGGCCTGGTGCGCTGCCTACGCCTGGGCCAGAGGTTCGGCGGCCTGGTGCTCAGCCCCGTGGGCACCCAGTACGTGTCTCCTGCAGACAGGTAGGCGTGGAAGGCCCGGAGGTTGGGGAAGGGGCGGGTGCCCCATTTCCCGCGAATTACTTTATTCAAGGCTTGATTATTTCTTGTGTGCCCGCGTCTTCCACGTGGGCGAGATGTGTCTAATCCCTCCCCTTTTGTGCCTAGGGCGGGGCAGTGTGTGGGATAATCGTGTTTTTTAAAAATATTCATTTTTCAAGCAGAGAGAGAGAGAGCACCAGGGCCACCACCTTGTGGGTCTGGCTTATGTGGGTACTGGGGAAATGAACCGGGGGCCTTAGGCACTGGAGGCAAGTGCCTTAACCTCTGAGCTCTCTCTCCTTCTAGCTGGCCCAGAATGGCTGTTGAGCTGGGTTTCACCTTCAGCCTGTCCCACTTAGCCCCTACCCCAAGGAGTGAATAAGCATGCATTTCCCAAGTACCTCCTGGGGCTCCCTCCAAAGCTTGCCAATGAGGGCCCTTTGCACCATTACAGTATACCAGTGTTTGGGGATACCAGAGTGATGTCTTCTGTCTCCAAGGACATGCCTCTCTTGAGGCCATCACTAAAGTGGTAAGGGCCCCCAGAACCTACCCTACAATGTCCCTGGCAGACAGCTGGTGGCACAGTCTGGGGTCGCTGTCATAGACTGCTCCTGGGCCAGATTGGACGAGACACCTTTTGGGAAGATGCGAGGCAGCCACTTGCGGCTGCTGCCCTACCTGGTGGCTGCCAACCCTGTAAACTATGGCCGGCCCTGCAGACTTTCCTGCGTAGAAGCTTTTGCTGCTGCCTTCTGCATTGTGGGTGAGTTTCAAATCTGGCAGCCGCCTGTTGTGGTGGTCCATGTGGTTTCTCTGACAGACCCCTGAACAGGTGTGAGAGGGTCAGCCTAGAGTTTCAGCCCAACACTATATTCCTGCCTTGTAGAGCAGAGGTAGATGCAGAATGGGACAGATTACCTCCTGGGGTGATATGTCTGATTTGTGGGTTACCACTGTCACAGCAGCACTCCCTGGAGAATCCTTGTCCTCAACATCTTCAGGGAATTTCGGGTTCAAGGACAGGCCCAGAGGAAGATCCACGAGATAGGGGGACAGGTGTGGAAGAAATTCTAGTTTATCAGCAAATTAGGGACCCAGAGGGCTGCAGAGATGGGCACCTTAGCTTCCTGGGACGGTGGCATCATCCAGCTGCCAGGGTAACACAGTACTGCTCTCTGTGGAGGTTGCTGACACTTGTGGGTTTTGCACTACCAGGCTTTTCAGATCTTGCTGTCATTTTGCTTCGGAAGTTTAAATGGGGCAAGGGCTTTCTGGACCTGAACCAACACCTCCTGGACAAGTATGCATCCTGCCACAGCCCAGAGGAGGTGCTGCAGGCAGAACAGGAATTCTTGGCCAGCACCAAGGACAACCCTGAGGAGGAGGAGATTGGTGAGGCCTGGTGTGGATGGGAACCCAAAGGAGGCAGCTGCAAGTTCCTCCTTGGAGCCAGGGGTTGGGGATCTGGTTCTTCTCTTTGCTCACTCAGAAGTCACCTTCTTCTATGTTCAGATCCATTTGATGTGGACTCAGGGCGAGAGTTTGCAAACCCCAACAGGCCTGTGGCCAGCACCCGGTAGGTGTAGGGGACTTTTGAGGTTTTTTTTTTTTTTTTTTTTTTCTTTCAAGTTTTGTCATGGTTTAGACTGGGTGTGCTCCTGGAGCCTTGACCTCAGTTCCTCCTGCCTCCTGGGGATAGTGTTCTAAACAACACCTGGGGGCTAACTACAAAGTGTAAAGCAGCTCAGAGTAGCCTCCTCAGTTTGAGGACTTCTATAGTAAGTGCCACAAGGGTGACCTTGAACTGGCCTGGGATGATACCATGAGAAACACATTCTCCCATTATAGGCTGCTCATAGACACAGAGGACAGTGATGAGTCTGAGGACAGTGACGAGTCTGAAGAGGACAGTGATGAGTCTGGGAAACAAAGACCTGGTGCTAAGGATGGAGGCGGAGGCGGCGGCAGCGGTACTCAAGAGGTGGATACTCTGGAACAAGGAGCTGAAGCCAAGGCCCCCACCAAGCTTTGGAAAGGAATCAAGAAACGACAGAGAGACTGAAGGTTGCAGACATATATGTTGTTGAAGCTGGGGTGCAGAAACTCAGAAGTGGCAGTGGAACCAGAGGTTGGATAGTTCTGGAAGGTGTACCAGCCTGGCATCCTGCCTTGGCACTATAAGTAAAGCTACAGACTAGAAGAAGGAGCCCCCAGCATGAGTCTGTTACTTTATACTTAGCCTGAGGGATGGAGGGGCACTGCCTGGATGGATCTTGGCCATGGGGGTCACACACAGATATTTAAAGGGAAGCTGACCAGAGCTGGCACAGAGTCCCTAACCCTTATCTCTAGCTGTGATTGTTGTCCTCCACCTCATTGTAACCTGAGAACCACCTCTCTGCCCCCCCCCCCCCCCCGAGCCAGGTGGGGATTGGAACCTATGTAATCCTCAGCAAGCGTCCCAGCTCACCCTCTGTGGGTGGAACACCCAGAACTAGGAGAGATCACAAATTCAACCTCACCCTCTGCCTGAGACCCTGGCAGCTGCTAACCTCCAAAGCTTGGGTTTTTCCAACTTGACTCTCAGCCTTCCTTCCTCTGCCTAAGGAGATCTTGTCTCAGGGAGCATGGTAGAGCCTTCTCCAAGAAGGGCTCCCCAGTGGTACTGATGGCCTGGAGCACAGATTATTCCCCCAAGGCCACCAGGTCATTACAAGGTCTGAGCCACATCCCTGGTCTCCATCCTGGTACCTGCACCCTTCACTCCCCAACTATGATCACAAGTGTCTCTGGACATTGCCTAATGGCTCCTGGGCATTTGAGTCCGCTGAGAGCAGCTGCTGGCCAGGTCCCTTTGAGTTGGGGATACTCATATTCAGGGTAGGGCACACTGGGTACAAGGGGTTCACAGCACACGTCAAAGAGACACAGCCTGAGCTAATGGAAGCCACAGCATGTGGGTCATAGAGCAGGGGAGAGGCCTCCATGCACCCTGGATACTCAGAGTGGCCCATGGGGAAGTGGGGAGGGCCAGCTTGTGGCCATCCAAGTGCTCAGGGGTCGGCCTCCATGCACTTCTCCAGCTCCTTGAGTTTCTTGACAAACTCCTGTGCCTCCTTGTTGGTGCGGCCTTCCAGCATCCGCAGCGCAGACCTCACTACAAGTGCACATGCAGGTGAATGTGTTAGAGCCAGTTTGGGTCCCCATCACCACCCTCCACCCCCGTGGACCCTCACTCACCCTGGGCTCTGGGCCGCCGCAGGTGCAGTGTAATGGGCTGCCCAGCCTTCGCTCCCCCACCCACATAGGGCTTCACGATGCCACTGATACCACTGAGGCCAAGGGCTGCCTCCCCAGCAAAGTCATTGGTGGACAGCCAGTCGTGGTCCATGACTGTGAATAGCACACAGGCCCCGCGGCGGCGGCACGCTTCTGCAGGCACAGAACTGTGGACAGAGCAGTCAGGAGCCCACTATGGCCATGTGGCACACACAGGAGGCAAGGCACACCAGGGGTAGACACTCACAAATGGAAGAGCTCGTCATAGACTGGGTGTAGCGTCCTGGCCTTGACCTGGGTCCTCTGGCTGCGGACTAGTGGGAAGAGGTGTGGCGGACCCAGCTCCACAATCACAAAGGGGTCACTCAGGCCTAGAGGGTACAGTGTGAGCCAGGTGTCTCCCTGATTCCCCCCCCCCCAGCCCCTGTTGTTGCTGTGCCTCACCGTTGGCATCCAGGGGCAGCAGGTCTGCAGCATGCAGCACCTCCACAGCCAGCCGCTGCTCAGCAGCTTCATAATGGCAGCGAACACTCAGGCGCCCAAACCTATTCTGCTCCAGGGACCTCTGCAGGAAAGGTCAGTGAGTGTAGCTGGGGCTAGGGGCAGGGCTCTATGTGGACAGTGACTGCCTCACCTGCTTGAGCTTGTCCAGGTAAAACTGCTCGATGCACTCTCGGGTGGAGCACTTGTGCAGCCGCAGCTCTTCCTCCAGCCTCTGCAAAGGAAGGGACTGGGCAGGTGATTGGAAAGCCCACTGCCTTCAAAGTCTGCCCCTCCACAGGCCTCTAGCTGGTACTGCAGGGCAGTAGGCTGAACCTGTGTGGGACGCACCTTGTAGCTTCCGTCCTTCAGGCTCTCCAGGGGTAGACCCTGGCCCTCAGCATGGAAGAAACTGACCAGAGCCTGCAGCAGAGAAAAAAAGGGACATCAAAGGGCAGCCTGTGCTGTGGACATGTCCAGGAGGGCAGCACCAAGTCTCAAGAACCAGGAAAAAAACTGCTTCTTACACTGGGGTGTCTTGGGAACTCTGGGGAAATTGTCAGCACCCAAGGCCACACAGCTGTGGGAATAGGTGGCCCAGGTGCTGTTAGGGTGGCCAGGGTGTGGAGAGAAAGAGCTGTCAATGGGAGGGAACCGTGAAGTAGCCAGTAGCAGAGGTCCCTAGGGAAACAGGCCCTGGGGGAGATGTGCCCAGGAAGCTCCTCTTGGCCCTACCTCCAGGGTGAAATGGAAGCGCCCATAGAAGTCAGCAGAGACATCTCTGTTTGCACTCAGCGCCTGTAGAATGGTTTGCAGGAGCAGCTCCCAGAGGGCCTCCAGCACCCTGCAGGGACACCGCCTGGGTGAGCCCCTGGACCAGCCCCACCCAACCTGCCTCATCTGCCCAGCTGATACCTGTTCAGGTTCTCCTTCACCAGTGAGGCATTCAGCAGGGCTAGCTTCTCATCCAGGTACCTCAGGAGTGGAGCCACGGCCTGTAGGCAGGGGTCATCAGGGCCTGCTCTGGCACATGCACAAACAGACATTCCCAGCTTACCCCACACCGAGGCACTCACCTCATCATTCTGAATGGAGTCAGGGGACAGACTGATGTGCTGCACATACTTCCTGATATCTGCCACCATCTGAGGGAGGAGCAATGCTCAGCACAAGAGTGGGGACACCAGGGGTAGCCCCCACATGGGCCCTCTGCCCACCTTGGAAGTCAGATGTGCCGTCACGGTGTGGGCCTCTCGCTGTAGGTCCTCATCCAGGGCCTGCATGCAGCTGAGCAAGGGGCGAGGGAGCGTTCCATCTGGCCCGACAACCCCCTCAGGCCACACCAGGCCCTTTAGCGCCTGTCCTGATGCCCTGCGCACCAGCTCCACATTGTTGAGCACCACACAGAGCTGGGGAGGTATAGCCAGAGGCAGCTAAGCCACTGTCATTTGTGCCCCAGCCACCTGCTGCCCTCACTTGCCCCTACCCCAGTCACTCACGTGTTCACTCACTGCCTCACCAGCAGCCCCAGGCTGTGTGTCCACCTTCTTCCTCAGAAGCTCCGTATAGAAGAGGGTGGCCTCACACATATCCTGGGGCAGGAGATAGGCTAGGAGTTTGGGGCTCTGGCCCCTGCCCCATGGTCTCCTGCCCCCCCCCAGGCCATCTACATACCTGGCTGAGCCGGATGCCAAGCTCCTGGGCTTGAGTAGGGTCAGGCCAGGCCAAGCGAATCCAGAGCTCCTGAATATGGCTGAGGCAGACATTGGCGGTGGTAGCAGAGCTGCTGTGCTTGGAGGCAGCATCCCCAGGCTCCAGCTGCAAAGGCAGGAGAGGCTGGGTGAGGCAGCAACACTGCGGAGGAGCGCCAGTGCCCTGCAACCCATGCACGCACTCACTGTGTCCACATCCACGGCTGCCTGAAGACGCCACCTGGCCTGGTCCCGTAGCACCTGCAGCCAGAGCTTCACAGCCGGCAGGAACTGGGTGTGGATGCCAGCCAGGGCCAGGGAGCGACTGTCCCTGTGGCAAACACTCACTCAGCGCCTGTTAAAACTTGGGTGTCCTAACCCAGCAGGCTGCAGGCTCAGAGCCATAGGCTCCTTAGAAGCACCCGTCCCAGGTCAAGGGGCACCCACCGACCAGGAATGCAGCTCCAAAAGCGCTGGGTGTCAGCCAGGGTCAAGTAGAGCTCAAAGAGTCCTGAGGCCACCTCTAGGTTCATCCTGGGGCTCAGCTCCTCTGTCAGCACCCATGCCTCCTCTGCCACCTACCCCAGATGGCAGAATTAGGCCACTGGAGCCTCTCTTAGTTAGGGGCTTCTTCCCACTCTCCAACACCCACAGGCACCCAGAGTCAGGGACTAGTCCTCACCAAACGCTCCAGCTGCCGGAAGGTAAGGGTAAAGAAGTCCACCTTGAGGATGCTGCAAAGAACACTTGTTAGCTATCTGTTCCCTATCAGTGGGTCTTGCTAGCCTCCACCCTGTCTATACCAGCCCAGCATCAGTGCCCACGGGCAGGCCTACCCGTAGAAGAGGTTGGCATAGACCCCGAAGCAAGACTGCAAGTCCTCATAGATGATGTCTGCAAGTTCAACAAGCCCCGCCAGACGTTGTGGCCCTGGCTGCAAGGAAGCCCAGCTTGTATTAACCTCTGTGCGCCCCCATGTGTCCCCCATGCCAATGCCCTCTGGATCCACACCTGCTCTCGAGGACTTTTGGTGCTCAGGAGTCGGTCATACCACTCAAGGTTGCCTCTCTGCAACAAGAGCCAACAAGCCAGCATGGTGGGTTGGAGAAAAGAGAAAGAGTTTAAGAGCCTGTGGACAATAGGGACAGACAGGTTGGAGGGATGGGTACAAACACACCTTCAGGGCGGCAGCAATATCCATGTTGAGCTCCGTCTCGAAGGGACAGATCTTGAAGGAGGGCTGGAAGAGCTGCAGCTTGTCCAGGCACCTGGTGAGGAGGACAGCCATGTGAGTGAGGAGGCCTGCCAACAACCTCCCATCCACTAGCCCTGATGGCACTGTACTCACTTCAGCAGCAGCTCCAGGCGGTACACTGCAGTACTACTGGTAGCAGGAAAGTAATCTCGGAGCTGGCGCAGCAGCTGCAGCCCAAACTCCGAGAAGGCAGAAAAACTGTCAGCCAGGCTCTCCTCCTGGGGGGGAACAGGCTCTTCGAGTCAAGATGCTCCAGCCAGAAGGCAAGGTGCTGGTAGGCAGCCCTGCTTTCCAGGTGCTGAGAAACTGCTGCTTTGCAGAGCCAGCCCAGTCCCAGCCCAGCAGTCAAACCAGGCTCAGCTTCCCAGACTCCCCCTTTTACCGTCTGCAAACCAAACCTCAGGGCTTTTGTCTCCTGTTCTCCTGACCCATCCTGCTAACGCAGACAGGAGATTTGCTCTCAGCCCAGTTTGACCTCCATAGCATCCTTCCTAAGATTACTCCAGTGTGAGCACTTCCTCATGGCACTGCACTCTCTCCAGATCACATGCTTGTGTGTGTGTGTGTGTGTGTGTGTGTGTGTTTGTAGTACATGTGGTATTTGTGTGCATGCAGATGTGTTTGTACAAGACAAGAGGAAGACATCAAGGGTCCTCTATCACTGGTCTCACTTATTTCCCTGAGACAAAGGCTTTCACTATAACTTGTTGCTCCCCATTTTATAGTGAGGCTGGCTGACCAGGGAGCCCCAGTGATCCTCCATGCTGGGTTCAACCATGACTGAATTTTTTTTTTTTGGTTTTTTGAGGCAGGGTCTTACTCTAGCTCAGGCTGACCTGGAATTCACTATGTAGTCTCAGGCTGGCCTTGAACTCATGGTGATCCTCCTACCTCTGCCTCCCGAGTGCTGGGATTAAAGGCGTGCGCCACCATGCCTGGCTTGGATTTGTTTTTAAACATGGGTACTGGTAATCACATTGGGGTCCTCATGCTCATGCCCTTACCTACCTGTTTTTTAATAAATATTTATTTGCAAGTGGAGAGGGAGATAAAAGAGAGACAGATAGAGAGAATGGGCACGCCAGGGTCTCCAGCCACTGGAAACAAACTCCTGATGCAAGTGCCCACTTTGTGCATCTGGCTTTATGTGGGTACTGGGGAATCAAACCCAGGTCACTAGGCTCTACAGGCAAGCCATCTCTCCAGTCCCTTCCCCATCTGTTTTTAACTCCACGAGGACAGGGCCCTTTCCTCCTCTACCCTCCACACCCCAGCACACCCATCACCAACAGTGGGCAATATGGTCATGCTGTGCCCACCTGCTCCTGGGGCAATAAGGCTGCCTCCTCCCAGTGTGCCTGTATATCCTCCAGAAGCTCCAGCAGGTAGCCATAGTCCAGGGTGCATGTCTGATGGTGGCGGCTGCTGACCTGCCAGTGCCTGTAGGGCCCAGCCTGTGGTCAGGAAGAATCTGCCCTCCACTCTGCCTATAGGGCCCACCACCACAGTACTGTTCCTCACCACACCCACTCCCCACAAATCACTCAGAGCACTGCCTGCCACCACATCACACTGCCCCCTCCCACTTACAGCAAGGCCAGCTGCAAAGGCGACAGGTTGCTCTGGGCTCCATGTAGGCAGAGGATTGTGGTCCCAGGCCCGCTGAGCTCTCCACGCCAACTGCTGGAACTGGGCTAGGGGAAGTGGCCAAGGGTGGGCAGAAGCTGGAGAACCCTTCTATCCCCTGCTCTGGGCCCCTGCCCAGCATGCCAGGTTCTCAAGGGCATTCACTACCTCCTCGGCTCTGTGCTCGAAACTCAGAACCTGGTTGAGCAGCAACAGGTAGGACAGGAAGCCAGATCGCCCTCGCTGGCTCATGGCAGTGTCCCTCTGCAATGCAAGTCTGTGGTTGGTCACCAGCTCTCATGTCTCACAAGCAGGGGTGCATTGGCTGCTCCCCACCTGAGTAGTGATCAGCTTGAGGACCAAGTGGCAGTCTCCCTGTACTCGAGAGGCACTGGAGCGAGGTTCCAGCTTGAACCATCTGTCAGCACCGGCCACTGGCACTTCCTGAGAGAGGAGGTGCAGGGAGACGTCAAACCTAGAAAGTGTCTCTTCTCCCTTCCATATGGATTAATGGGGCTGGGGTGTTAGCTCAGTGGCAGGACACCTAAGGCTCTAGGTTCAATTTCTAGTTAAAAAACAAACACTACTAGACTCCTAGGGAGAAGGAGCTCTCTGCAGATGTCCAGGAGAGACATGCCTCTGGGCACCGCCTCCTGACTCAGTCTCATGAAGACGGGGAGGGGGGGGGAGAGGGTTGGAGAACATAGGACACAGACATTGGAGATTCCCAGCAACACCGGGGCTCATGCACATAGCTAGTGCCCTCTGGGAGGCTTTACCCCATTCCTACATACCCGAATGGGGATGTTGAGGCACCCCAGGAAGTCATCTGTGTGGTCCTCAGTAGGACCTGCTGTCCCATTTGCACGAGCTGACTTCACTATCTGTTTGAAGTACCTAAGCATAGCAGGGTGGTGTCACCTTGATGGTTCCTCAGGAGCCACTACCCAATGGCTTATGGCCAAGGTGCAAGTGCAGGTCTGCTCCTCTCCCCCCCCCCCCCACTACCACTTTACCTGCTCATTCCCTTCAGGCCAATGACTTCATTCAGTTTCCTGCATGCTTCTGCCAGGGACACATCATCATCATGGTCCCTGGAGGCAAAGGCTTGCTTGTCTAGAGCCCCCACCCAGGCTCATAGTCCCTCCTGTTCCCTCCCAGACCAGAGCTGCCACTCTCTGTGCCCTGCAAGGCTCAGAGCCCTCTACCAGATGTCCAGGTGAAGCTGGTCCATGTTGACATCCTCGATTTCACTGCAGAGAGGACAGAGAGGTACTTGTAAGAGTCCCCATCCAGAATCTGCCCAGGGCTAGGGCAGGGGGATGTCCAGGAGCAGCAGGGAGTGGACATAAGCTGGGGATCTCCAGACAGGCTGCTGGCCTCACATAAAGTCAGCCAGTTGTTACCAGCTGTGTGGCCACAGGGACACACATCCCTCTCTGGGACTTCTCTGGAAAGTGGGCATGTGACCAGTCCCCTCTATCCACAGAGCTCCCTGGGCAGCAGTGAGCAGTCACCCTTGGGCTTTGGGCCACCAGTAGGTAGGAGCCTTACAACAGAAAGTCCTCCTTCCAGACAGGATTCAGGGTGCTGCTCTTGACCTCAGTGACCTGGATGCATTTGGCCGGCAGTGGGCCACTGCGCTTGCTGCCCTTGCGGAAGCTGAAGCGCTGCTCCTTCTGCCCACTTGACTCCCGTGAGGTGCCTGCTGCTGGCAGGATGCCCAGCATGCAGTATGGGTCACTGAAGCCTGATATAGGACAGATGCCTCAGCCCCTGGCCCCCATGTCCTCTGCCCTCCACAGCATCCACTGGATGTCCACTCACCATTAGGGTCTTTGGCCAGAAGGTTCTTAGCACGTATGACAGAGACTTTCAGGGCATATGTGGGGGCCTGCAGGCAGAGAGAGGGCTGCTGGAGGACTTCATAGAGCTGGGCAGCCTCTCCCCGACCCTTCCACCTCTGTGTCTATCACACAGATATTGCCACTGGATAGCCAGCACCTAGCCGGGTGGGAAAGAGCCTTACCTTGGCCTTCTTCACCCGCTCAATGGCCTCAGTGTGCTCCTCAGAGCTGGTGCCAAACACCTGTGGACAGGAGGACAGCGTGAAGGTGAGAGGGGCCACAAGGAATGGAGGGGATCCTCTCTGTCCTGCCACCTTGCTGCCTGGTGCTGTGGCTGAGAGTTCACACCAGCAGAGTGGGCATGCAAGGCACCACAGAAATGGGGTCATTGTATGTGGGACAGGATTAAGGGAATTCAGAACACACGGGTGTGTTGAGGGGGTGTCTATCCATCTTTCTCTCTTCTGATCATCTGTCTGTCCTCCTTAATTGTCTTTGTGTCCATCTGTCTTGTATCCCCTGTGAGTCCATGTGTCTAATCAACTTTCCATCCTCCAGGGCATGTCTGTCAACCTGTGTCCACCTTTGCATGCACATACCCTGTGTTGTTTAGGTGGTGGAGACATTAGCAAACAGGAGGCATTCTTGGTCCTCCCCAGAGTGGAGTGGGGTGGGTGAGGTGTTGCTCACCTGCTGAAGGTAGCCCAGCAGAGCTTCCTCATCGTCCACCTGGTCAGGACCCATGGTGCCTGCCCGGTGGAGGACTGTGTACAAGGCTTCCTCGTAGAGCATCTCCACCTGCGGGGCAGGAGGATGCAGACCCCAGTCCCCAGTCCCAGCACGTGCCCCAGCCCTTGCTGTGCCTGACCTGTACCCAGTACCAG
The DNA here is from genome assembly GCA_004024765.1 of Zapus hudsonius. Taxonomy (NCBI): domain Eukaryota; kingdom Metazoa; phylum Chordata; class Mammalia; order Rodentia; family Dipodidae; genus Zapus; species Zapus hudsonius. The sequence goes on along the minus strand of PVHP010010032.1, from coordinate 15,067 downwards.
CCCTTGGAAGCTCCTCCCACTGGTGGAGCCCAGCCCCTGCCCCAGTGCTTCCCTTTGGTACCAGTTTCTCTCGCCCATCCCACCCAATTTTGTTGCTCCTGTCACCGTCACCGTCACCCAGACCCTGAGCCCCACTATCCGGGGAAAAGGAGTTACAGCTCCTCCCTGAGTCCAGACCACCACCCCACTCCATTACCTCCTCCTGAGTTAGGGTTCTCAGGCCACGGTTGGGGTCCACAGGTTCAACAGGGGCTGGAGAGCCACTGCGCAAGAGGACCTGTGATGGGGGTGCAGGATGAGGGTGGGGCTTATCCTGAAGCTACTTCCAAGACCCTGCGGCTGGCTGGCCAGGGCTGCTCCAGGGAGAGAGGGAAGGTGGAGGCCATAATTGGATGGGGCGGAGGGGGCTTGGGACAGTGACCTGTGCTCTTAAACTCTGTGGGAGGGGAGTCCTCACCTCAGGGCATGGCAGGCCCTGTCTGCCATCTCCCTTCTTTAGGATGAGGCGCATGTGAGCGAAGAACTCCACACCATCCCCGGGTTTCCTGGGAGAAAGCCTGGGTTAGGCTCTTGGCTCTAGCACACACGACTAAAAAGACACGTGGAGTGGTGTCATACCCATGGTGCCCTGGAATCCCACAGGGGGTTCTTACCAGGCCCCTCTGGGGGGCTCCTGCTGCTCAGTGCTGGTGCTCTCAGGTTCCTGCTCTGTCTTGCGGCGGAAGGATGGGCACACCTGCACCTGCCTGAGCACGCTGCTCTTGATGTCCATTAAGGTCGACATGGTGGCCGCCTGAAGACAGGGTGGCCTCAGTTCATCCACTGTTTCATCTCTGCTCCACCAAGATCCACAGAGCATGAGAGAGGCCCAGGAGCCCACTACCCCACCTGTCCTGCATTGTGCTTGTCCCTGGAGGGGACTTCGTGGCTCTGCTTCCACACCTTCCAGGTGACCTACTAAGCCTTTATAGCTTTGGGGCTGTGGTGGCACCTGTCACCATCGGTGGTAGAAGTGCCAGGCACAGAGTTGGGTCTCCTCGGCACTGCAGGCTTGCTCAGTCTACTGACTTTGGGAACAAGCTCTGCTTTGGGACGGATACTGGCCCCTGAATTGGCTAAGGGGACTCTGGGTTCAGATTCTGACATTGTACCTGCTGTGTGTCCTTCTCAGGCATTCTGGTCATGTAGAAAACTGCCCACCCCAATGCCTTGCCTCACTGTGCCCTGGCTTAGCACCAGTAAAAAGGGGAACATGGGATGAATATGCCTTAACTGGAGAAGGCCAGGGGTGTGCGGCTACTGCTCATGCTCCCTCCTTGCTTGTCTATCACATCAGTTGCCCTCCTGTTGCTATGGCAACCAAGCCACCCTGCTGCATCCTGCTTGGAGCAGCTGAAGTAGCCCAGATGTCACTACTGGAACAGAGAACAACCTCCCAAACAGGATTGGAGCCCAGGCTGACCTTGGCGTCTCCTTCTGGCCATTCTACTCTGAACTTGGGACTTGAGGGTGGCAAGGAGTCGAATGAGCCAGCCTGCACCTCTCAGAGGAGACTAAAAGGCCAAATGGACACTGGAAGCCCTGGGGACTGAATATTAGCACCCCTTCCTTTCTGGGTGGCAGACCCAGGATTCTTTGAGAATTCTTGCTGTTCTCACAGCTGCACATACCCTTTCAGTGTGTGTTCTGTTTGCCCAGCAAGTCAAAGGGTAGGACACTGTGATTTCATGAGCACCCTGCTTCTACCACCCCACCCCACGCAGATTCCACCTCTGCCCCTGTGCCTTTCCCATACTGTCCCAGGGAGGTCCCACACAACACATCCCACTTGGGTTCTCTGCCCCAGCCATGCCTCTGGTTAACAGGACATGTAGCCTTGGCATTCCCTCTCTGATACACCTATCATTGACCAAAGTCTTCATCCCTAACTTGAAGGGACTATCATTTTCATTTTACAAGCGAGAAGGTGGACTCAGCAGCAGGTTCCACTCTGGCCCAGGATCTCAAGACACCTCTGTCCTGTGTGCCCAGGCCAAGCTGCTGAGCCAGACTGGCTGTATTTGCTATCTGCTGCCGCCTCCACTTTAGAAAAGGCTGGAGGACATAGCCCAGGGCACACCTGGCAGCTGTACCTCTTAGCTGATGCTGAGCGAACTTCCTACTGCCCATGGAGCCTGTCTATGGTGGAAAAGGCTCCATCCTATCTGTACCCCCCTAGTTCAGAACAGTACCCCTTAACAGTGCAACTGGCTCTAGCCTAGTGAGAACCCAGAGCTTCAAGCACAAAGGAACCAAGCCATTCTTCATCCTAAGAGACGGCCCGGAGAGCCCCCTCCAAAATATGAGAGGGGCTGTCACTCCCACAGCCCAGGGGACTCCGGGTCACAGCCCCCCTCCTTCCTAGCTGAGAGAAATTGCTACCCCTGGCACCCCAATCCAGGAAAACAGCTGAGGCTTGAGCTGTTGCCAGGGCAACCACCATTGGGGCCACAGGAGCTTGTGAGAGACAGATGTGATACAGAAGCTAAGTGACCTGACAATGAAGGAGCTAAGGGGTGCTTCCCTGACCCTCCCTCATGAAGAAACAGGTGTGGGCTTGGGAACCTGCCAAAGGTCATGGCCAGCAGGTGGTATCCTAGGATTTGGGACATTGCTGTACAAACACTGTGTTCCTGATGCGCCACCCCCAAAGCCTGTTGCTAGGATGAGGCCGACAGCAGAATGTCAGCACCAGGCTCGTAAGAGGTGGCTTGTCCTAGTGCCCAGGCAACACTCTTGTCTCCTTGGAAACCCCGGGCTGCCTAGGTAGCTGATAACCACTCTTGACACAGCAGCCCAGGCCCTGGGAGCCAACTGCCTGGTTAGAGATTTCATCCATAGCTGCCATCACCCCAGGGGTCATGCATTTGCGCAGGAAGCAGTGGCCACTTAGAGAGCTTAGCCTGTAAGCGGCAGCAGCGAGCCAAGTGCAGGGACATTTCCCCAGTCTGGCTAGGAGACACAGATGCGATTCTGTCCAGTATTTCGCTGACCCTCCCGACAGCAGGATGTGCCCATATCCTTGCTCATAGTCAACCAGCTCCTATCTGTTCACTGAATAAAGGAGAGTGCCAGGGAGCTTTTGTCATTCAAGCTGGGGTGCCAGCATGAGCCAAAGCTAGGTTCCACCCTGTGCTCTGTTCTCTGGCTGCCAGGCAGTGGTATGGGCCCTTTACACAGCCTGGGCCTGGGTGACCTGTGCAGAGGCACAATTTAAACTCAGAACTATCACCTCAAGCTGCACCTGCTAGGCCATTTGGATGTCTATAGACAATGAGGCAGATGAATCTGGGGCAGCTGAGCAGGGGGGTCTTACTGGTGTGGGAGGACACCCTTAGTGCTGGAGACTGGAGATGGTGGGTAGGACAGGGTGGCTCTCCACAAGATCCCCCTTGGTCTTCTGGCCAGCCCTCACCCAGCTCATCTTAACCACTTTCCAAGTTCTTGTGGATTCCCAGGTCTCATCTGGCCTCAATTTCTACTGCACAGGTGAGACAGTGGTCCAATGCAGCTCACCTGGCCGGCCTGCACGTGCTGCTGGGAGTCTCATCCCCCACCTAATTCCAGAGAGGAGGCAGAATTTGCACTTTGACCTCTGTAGGTGACCCAGAGTTTTCTAACCTTGAGGCCAGTGGGATGTGGCTAGGGATGCTTTCCAGAAATGCAGATCAGTACTCCCCTGTAGTCTTCCACTGGGTGCCTTACCTGCTACTCACCTGTCTCCTCGAGCCTACTGGCCCCCTTTCTGGTATTCAGGGGCTGTGGGTACCTGGGAACCCCGCCCCAGTTCTATTAGGGTTTCTTTCACTGGAAAGCAGGGTCCAAGAAGAATTTGGGAGTTGGTCTGGTGTGGTGTTTCACACACACATATGCGTGTGCGAGAACAGGAACGAACGAACGAACACACACACGCACACGCACTAGCACTCGCACTCGCACATGCACACTCAGACGCAGACGCAGACGCAGACGCAGGACCCCAGCCCAAGTGGTGGGGCCCGAGGTCGGTGGGTTACAAGGATCCCAAAAGGGCGTCCGGAGGGTGGGAGGCACGCGGGCGCTGGGGGCATCTTCCTCCCATGGGCTTCGTGGGGCGCAGCCCACTCGGAGGGCCGAGAAGCCCCGTGGGGCATCTCGGGGTTCCTAGATCCTCTACTGCCCACGGCCCCCAGTGGAAAGAGGCCAGCCCGGGTCGCAGCCATGTGGCTCGGCGGTCGTGACCATGAGGACAGTGGTCACTGGCGCTCTCACGCCCGCAGGCGGGAGGTCCAGCCCCGCGCCCCTCCCCCGCGCTCCGCAGTGCGGAGCCCGCCTCGCCCTCTGCCCGGCGACCCCGCCCCTCTGGGCACGCCTGGCCTCAGTTTCCCCAGGGTCTCGGTTTTCTGTCGCTCACTAGGTCCCCGGTGCCCCACGGCAAGTGGCGCCAAGGAGCGGGCGGCATCTGTTCCTCTCGGGTGGGCACCAGGCTGAGCCTCGACGGCGGCTCGACGGCACCCACCGGGCGGGAGCCCGCGGCACTCACCGTGGGCCGGGGCGCGGGGAGCGCGCGGTCGGGGGGCTCCTGTGGCCGCTGCTGTCGCACCGGCCGGGGACACCGAGGCACAGAGACCCGCTCGCGGCTGTGCGCGCTCCAGACTGAGCACTGCGGAGCGGGCGGGGGCGGGGCCTGGCCTCGTCCGCCCGCGGCCTCTCCAGCCCGCCCCGCCCCCGCGCCTGGACGGGCGGGGGTCCCTCCGCCCCCGCGGGCCGCTGGGCTCCGGAGCCCACAGGTGGGTGCGGGGAAGGGCAGGCTCCGCTGCGCGCTCTCTTCCCGAGGGAGGGTGGAATCACGGGGTCTCCTCCGCGAGGCCCCAGGGAAGCCAGAGTCGCCGGGAACCCGTGAGCTGAGCTCGACCCGAAGCGCAGATTTTTCTCGAAGGGCTGCGCAGCTGTCTCCAAAGACTCCCTCGCAGCGCAGCGCGGTCCCTCCGCACCGGCGTGGAGAGGGTCTGAGCCTGGGGATGTCACCCGAGGTAGCCAGCTGCCCTCTTCGCTGGGCACAGTTTGTTTTGGAACCATCCTGGGACACCTGAGGTGTCACCAGGGAGGGTGGAGGCCAGGGTTAGGCCAGAGCACCTCATCCTGTGGCCCTGTTGCGAGCCCACTTTTTCGAAGCCTCCTCCTCATTCAGTCTCTCCCACAGCTCTCAATGTGAGCCTCACTCGGTTACCTGAAGGCTTGTTATAAACTGTCAGCTCAGCCCCAAATCTGCTGTGGCTAAAGTGGCCTTTGGAGAGCTGTCACAGGGCTCAGTAGGCCCCTGGGGACCAGTCTTGACCTTGGTGGGATACTGCTATGCTCCTTGCTTCTAGGAGGTCCCACCTTAATTTGGAATTTTTGTTTTTGAAAGCAGCTCCTCAGTAGCATCTACTGGCCTTGAACTCGAGGTCATCCTACCTGAGCAGGATTATAGTGGTGAGCCACCACACGTGGCTTGCCCCATTCTGCTTGGAGTTTCTTTTTAATATTTTGTTTATTTGTGAAAGTGTGTGAGAGGGGCAGACAAGAGAGAATGGGTGCTCCAAGGTCCCCAGTAATTGTAGTCGAACTCCAGATGCATGTGCCACCTTGTGCATCTGGCTTTACCTGGGTCCTGGGGAATTGAATTCTGATCCTCCTCCTCCTGCTTTGCAGGCAAGCGCCTTAACCGCTAACCCATCTCTCCAGCCCTCTACTTAGAGTTTTTGCCACAAAGGTCCCATCCCTATTGGTGGGACTCTATACCTAGTGTGAGGAGCAGGGAGGCATGCCTGGAACCCTCCTGCCCAGGCTGAGACAGATTTCCAGGAGAGTGCTTGGCTAGCTGCATCTCTTCTGTGGGGACTGGACACTGGAGGGGGAATGCCGGGAGCCAGTGGCCTGCCTGTAGCCTCCCAGCCCAAGGAGCAGAAGAGGTGGCTCTGCCCCCTGTCTGGATTTGTGGATCCTGAATCAGATCCATGTCCAGCCCTGCATCCAGCAAAGGGTGGCAGGGTAGGTCCTCCTGTAACACACTCAGTCCCCACAGCCCATTTCCATCCTGACTCAGCTCCGACAGACAAATGGGTCTCTCCTGCAAGACACTCTTGGTCCCCACTACTCAGACAGGGGCTTTAGGGACCCCTTTACCCTGACTGTCCCTGTGTAGGGAACAGGAATTGGTAGGGGACAGCCGACCTCCCTCCCAAGATTTGGAGCTATGCACCCACAGTGCAGGCTTGCGTCAGGTACTGCCAACCTGTTGGAACAAACATAGCCTGGTTGCCATGGTGATCATAATGGCTTTGGGGTGAAGGGATGAGCCAGCAGCTGTTGTAAACAGGAAGTTAGGGAGGGAAGCTGCCAGGCTGCCCAGGCAGGGTGCACAGCTCCACTGCAAGGGCTTTAGCCCCTGAGATTGGGCTGTAGGAGAGTCATTGCTCTCTTAAGTGTAGGGAAACTGGTCTAAACACGGACTCCCTCTGCTACTCTGTGCCTTGCTTCCCCTCATCTGTAAAGAAGGACGGTGGCTTACCATAGAGGCTGCTCAGTGGACCTCAGTAGCTAATCTCAGCCTGGGACCAAAGCCAAGCTCTTCCCATTACGGGGACTAAACAGAATGGTAGTGAGGGCTTGCAGGGTCAGACACCAGGAGCTCTGGTTAGTGATCCTAGCAGTTTTGGGGCTGACAAACCTGAGAACTTCAGGAATCCATCCACCTGTCCACAGAAGGGGTTATATGGCCCAGGCTGGCCCCTGAGACTGTCATCACCCAAGTCCACGGAAGAGAGGTGACTTCAGGAGGATGTGTGACCCAGGCTGGCCCCTGGGACTGTGATGGTTTGATCCAGGTGTCCTCAACAAAACAATGTGTTCTGAATGTTCCCTCCCCAGCTGATGACAGTTTGGGTATTGGAACCTTGTTGGAGCTGTGTTGTTGGGGGTTATAGCTTAGGGGAGTTAGAGCCAGCTTCCCCTGGCCAGCTTTTGGCACACTCTCCTGCTGCTGTTCTCCACCTGATGTTGGCCAGGAGGTGATGTCCACCCCTCTGCTCATGCCATCATTTCCCCTGCCATCGCCTCAAGTCCCTAAGCCACAATAAACCCATTCCTCCCATCAAACAGCTATTGGTCTGGTTCTTTTCTTTTCTTTCTTTTTTTTTTGGGGGGGGGAGTTTTTTGAGGTAGGGTCTCGCCCTAGCCCAGGCTGACCTGGAATTCACTACGTGGTCTCAGGGTGGCCTTGAACTCATGGCAATCCTCCTACCTCTGCCTCCCGAGTGCTGGGATTAAAGGCGTGCGCCACCATGCCCGGCTTTGGTCTGGTTCTTTTCTGAGGAGTAACAAGAAAGTTGACTACAACAGACTAATCACTCAAGTCTAGAGAAGAAAGCTGGTTTCAGGGAGGTGTATGGCACAGGCTGGCCCCTGGCACAGCCATCACCCAAGTCCACACCAAGAGATCTGTGGGCATCTTGCAGGCAGCACCCACACATGGGGAGACAGCTAAGGCCTAGCTGCAGTTGCTTTCAAGACAAGGTCTCATATAACCCAGGCTGGCCTTGAACCTCCAAGTGGATCTATAGCTGAGGATGACTCTGAGCTTCTGATCCTCCTGCTCCCTCCCCCTCCACCATAACTATATACCTGGTTTTATACTCCACTGGGGATTGAACCCAGGGTTTAGTGCATGCTTGGCTGTTGTTTCTCCCCTGGGTGGTGCCGTCAGCCACCCGAGAGAGAAGCCGGTTGGAAGCTGCAGCCGAGGGCCGCTGCTCTGCTGTCTCAGGGTGGTTCCACAGAGCTGGGGGTGGACGCAGGGTGTGGCTGGTGAAGTATGAGAGGATGCTCTTGGGACAGAGACGTGAGCAGATGTGTATCGTGTATCCATCCATGTGTCATTTATTGAATGGGGAGAGGTTACATTTATAGAAAGAAGCCAGGGGGATGAGGAGCAGGGGAGGGCAGGGTGGTGAGTGGGCATACTGCAAGGGGATAGGTGAGTGCAGACAACCTGTGAATACCTAATTTGCATAATTGGGGGGCCTGAGCAGCAGGAAATACGTGATTCTATCTACAGGTCAATGGGGATGGTTACAGAGAAATTTGTCACTTGGGTGTAACACCCATTGCCAGTCATGCTTAGGTGAGAACACTGGGTTCCTGTGGCTTGCTTAGAGGGTCAGGAGTTTTAGGGTTGAGGGTGGAGATAGGGAAATGCCTACAGGGTTTGCCGGGGGTTTCAGACCTCATTCTCCAACACCCTCTTAACCCTCTGTCCTCCGTGTCCCATTTAGCAATACCAACAAGCAGTGCCCAACACTTGTCAAGCATTCTGAGCTATATTTGCAGCCCAAAGACTGACTGATGGACTTTTTTTCTTTTTCTTTTTTTATTTCTTTTTGTTTATTTGCAAGCAGGGAGAGAGATAGAAGAGATATAGAGAGAATGGGTGAGCCAGGCTCCAGCTGCTGCAAATGAACTCCAGATGCATGTGACAATTTCCAGCATCTGGCAGTATGTGGGCACTGGAGAATTGAACCCGGGCCATTAGGCACTGCAGGCATCACTGAGTCATCTCTCTAGCCCTGTCTTTTTTTATTTTTGTTTTTTCAAAGCAGTGTCTTGCTCTAACCCAGGATGATCTGGAATTCACTATGTAGCCTCAAGGTGGCCTGGAACTCACAGTAATTCTATCTCTGCCTCCTGAGTGCTAGGAGTAAAAGTGTGCACCACCACACTTAGCATTTTTTCTTTCTGCACTACTGGAGATTGAACCTAGGGCCTTGTGCACATTAAACAAGTGCCCTACCATGGAGGAATAACCCCAGCCTCAAATGCAGTATTTATTTTGAGGTAGGTTCTCACTCTAGCTCAGGCTGATCTGGAATTCACTATGTAGGCTCAGGGTTGGCCTTGAACTCACAGCGATCCTCCTGTCTCTGCCTCCCAAGTGCTGGGACTAAAGGTGTGCACGGCACAAGTGCAGTTTTTAAAAGGTCATGGGTTGGGTAGAGGCAAAGAAGCAGGTCCAGAGCAGCATTCTGTAAAGAGCAAGACAAAAGTCCCCAGTGAATCCAAGCTCACCTGTGAGGCCTGGATGGTAGAGGACCTGCTTAGGAGCACAGGCTCCTGGTGTGCCCTCTATCTCAACAGCAGTACCAGTTGTGTATGTGTGTGGGGAGCTTTGGGGGTGTCAGGACTTTTCACAAGGATCCACTGCTGTCCTCACCCTTTGTCAGAGACTGACTGGGGCCAGAGGACAAGGGCTATGACAGCTGGACATGAAACTGCAGCAGGCCTGTGTGCCATCATTCCATGCAGAATCCCAGACTGGAAATGTGCTCCCTCTCCCAGCTCTGGGGCTCAGCTGAAGCAAAGCCTCCTCAAGGGTGGTAACCTTTCATCTTTTAAGTGTCTCAAAGGACACATATGGTCTGGCTTCAACTGGTGGAGGCCAGGGAGGAGCCGTTCTGTGTGCTCTGCTTTTCTTGTTTGTTCCTTTTCCCCAGGAGATCCAGGTATGGTGGCTTCTGGACAAGTGAAGTCATCTTTGGGCCAGGTCAGGGGACAGGGATAACATCCCCTTCCCACATGCCAGGCCGTGTGGCCCCTGAGAAATAATGGTATTTTCCAGGAATCTGGTCCCATTAACACCCCCAGCCCAGGTTATCTGGGGACAGGCTTCCAAACCCAGCATTCCTTGGGCTCTTATTGCTAAAATTGGTTCATAACAGTTCCAGCAGGTCCAAGTCAGTGCACAGCCCTACAACCTGGTAACTCATCAGCATAACCATCTCAAGGCAGGACTTTGTATGGCAGACCTAGATGGGCATCTTGACTGCTTAGGACACCCAGGTATCCTGCCTGATCTTCCTCTGTGAGCTTTGGGTAGATGGTACAGGGGACCAACAGTGACCCTGGGGTCCAGTTCTTTGCACCTACATAATGGCCTTCTGAACATGAACAGTCCTGGGCACAAGAATCCCACCAGGGGCTGTCAAACTCTGAATGGAGCAGTTGCTTGCTGTGAACCTTAGTGGCTGAGAGGGCAGCATCCCCACTCCCCAAGGAGACCCATTTAGGGGCTGAGGTCCCAGGGAGAAGCTACTTCAACAGGCTGAGGAGGGGCTGACAAGATGTGGGGACCAGCAGCAACACTAGAACAGGATGGAGGTAGAGAAAAGGCAGCAAAGGACACAATTTGAGGGCTACAGTTTGTGGAAATGTTTTAATTTGAGGATTTGCAGATACAGTGGTTAATCCATTGCCCACAATTCCTTACCAATGAGGCCTCATGCTGGGGACACCCTCCTCCCACACCTTGAACAAAGGATGGTCACAGATCATGTTCTCAGGTTACAAGATTCACATCTCTAGTAAGCCAAGGACCATGGTACAAAAGGAACATTTCATTGCTGGAGTCACTAGTTTGCTAGAAACATCAATTACTTTAGAATACTTTAACTATAAAATATATTGAATTTCCATATATTAACCATATACATGTGTACCCATTACTAAATGTTGTTACAAAATAAGACATTCTGAGAGCAGGCTACTCACGCACCTGCCTGGACTCCCAGGTGAGGCCCTGTTGTCAACCACAACCATCCATCCAAGCTCAGCCCTGGACAGGATGCACAGCTGAGCACACCCACAAGGCACTGGTACCTTGGGCCACCCAGGTGCTGCCAGCTGTAGGGAGCACAAATCCGGCTGACTTGAGGGTGGAGATGCCTGACCACAGACCCAGACATGGGCCCAGCCTTCCCTCAGCTCCTCACTCTCACTCCTCTGGGGATCAGCCCCACCAGGCCACCTTGGTCCCTGAACTTCAGCCACAGGTAATAGGTTCCCATGCAAATGTCCTCCAGGGGTTCTCAAAGTCTAGTGGAACTGTGCTCACTCAGCTGTGTCCATGCAGCTCCCTGTGCTTTACAAGCCCTAAGATCGCAGGCCCAGCCCTAAAGCAGTTTTACCCCAGACCAGGTCCAGCAGAACAAAGAATATGTGGACAGTGGTGCCTGAGAGCATCCTGTGTTGAGGCCAGCCAGGTAGAATCCCCAGGGCTGCTGGGCAGGGCTGGTCACAGACCAGAAGGTACAGGGCCCAGGGCCAAGAGCTGTTGGAAGAGCCTGCAGTTTGCCAGGATTGCCTCCTCCATGGTCAGAGGGCAGGACATCAAGAGGCCTGCAAGGGAGTCACTGGAGCCCCATGCAGCCAGCAGACAAGGAGAGCAATGCTGGCTGCCATGATGCTGGCCTCATTCAGCCCTGGTCTTGGTCTGGATCAGCCAGTCTGGTTTGCCCTGCTGGCTTTATGAGGGCTGGACATGGATTCCAACTTCACCAGGGTTGCTTTCTGCCTGGCACGCTACACCCCAAACACCCGGGATGGGGAGAACAGAATCTTGGACACACTGTGGTACACAGTCCTATTTACAAAAAAAAAAAAAAACCAACAACAACAACAAAAAAAGTCAAGATGGAGCCATACAGGGCCTGGGTGCCTCCCCAGCAGAGCCTGTCAGAGAAAATCATAGGTGCTGTCCTGGTCTTGGTGCCTGGCAGAGGCTGCAGCCACACAAGGAGGGCCACAAGGAGGGCCAGGCACCCCAAGGTGCCTCCTCACACATAATGATGATAATGCAACAAGAACCTTTATATAAACAGTTTATTTACTCTAAACAGCAACACAGACAAAAACGCCATAGAAACACAAAGGAAGTGGTGCAGAATGGAGCCGCTGGCTGACTTTGGATCTGAGGCTCATAAGCAACAGCCCAGGTTGAGAAGGATGAGGGTGGGGAGGGACTGTGGTTCTGTCATACAGTCAGCTGGAGGCTAGAGAGCTCTGAACAGTGTGAAGCATGCCTGCATCCGAGCGAAGGAACTAGCTCCTAGGGGCTTACCCAAGTACAAAAGTTTATCATTTTACAGCAGTCGAAATACTGACATCAATATTAAAATAAAAGCAAGTTTTACGTAACAATCAAAAATACAAAAGATCGAAGGAAGAGACCCTGTATGAAAAACTGGGGAATTCAGCGAATTGAGAACTGTATGCCAGTGGCGGAAATGGAAAATGGCGCCTGCCCAACCCTCCCGGCAACTAGTAACTGTACGGAGCGACTTAGATCTGCAAAAGGTTGTAAACAAGTTCTTGCCAAGCCAATCCCTTCCTTGTCGTGGAGCCACAGGGCTGCTGCTTATGAGGGAGCAAACTTCTTCGCTTGTGCTCGAACCCTTTTTTCATATTCCACTCTGTTTTGGCTGGGGAGGTCAAGAGAGAAAAGACATGTTAATGTTAGATAGGGTGGCTGCCTGCTGGGCTGAGACAATAGGCAGCTGTCCAGAGGCAGGGAGAGCACATGCAGACATCCAGGTTGGCAGATGGGTGGGGCATAAGGAGGTTGACCTGGTGGCCACTGTAATGGGAGGGGCCACCCCAACCTCTCAGGCAGTGTAGACCAGAGGACAGAGTAACCCTAAGCCACCTGCAATGTCATCACCTGTGCTGGCTGTGTCAAGATTTAAAAAAATTTTTTTTTGCAGTGCAATTGTGTTGATGACACAGTCCCACTACTGACTCACATTGCAACCAGATGGCTCTGCTCCCAAGAGGCCACATCATTGACACTGAACTCGGTGCAGACATTTCAACCCTGCCTAGAACCTGTAGGCAAAGGTGACCTCCCCACCCTGGTTTCCTGATGAGCTGGAACCAGTGTGCAGTTCCCCTTAGCAAGTCCAGTCTTAATGAGCCATGAGCATTAAGCTGAAGACAGTGAAGATCAAACTACCTGGTACAGGCTTTTGGTCATTTCTGAAAGCATACCAAGAGCTTCTGGTTTTTTCACATGACTCTTGGCCCAGTGCAAAATGTTAAAGCAGACCTACCCCTGGAACCTCAGAGTCAGGCTCAGCCTGAGAACTGTCACCCAGGACCTGGCTGGCCTACACACTACCCAAGCTTGAAACCAGCTGGCCAGGCAGCCAACACTGCATTTGAAAAGTAAAAACCTGCCACCTTGGGGCCAAGAAGTTGGCTCAGTGGTTAAAGGCACTTGCTTGTAAAGCCTGCTGACCTGGATTCAGTTCCCAATACCCATGTAAAGAGAGCTGCAGAAAGTGGGAGATGCACTGGAATCTGCAGTGGTAGGAGGCCCTGATGTGCCCACACACGCTCTCAAATAAATATTAAAATAAATAAATAAGCTTGCCACCAGGAAGTAGTGTGACCTTGAGGACTGTGGGAACAGAACATTTAGAGTTGTGCAGACAACAGGGATGTCCAGTGCCAACACTCAAGCAAGGAGACATAATATGCTGAGGCGCAGGCCAGTCCTGGGATGAGGCTGTGCAACCATGAAGACAGCAGGCCACAGGGCAGTGGTCCAGCCTAGATGGGACTCTTCCTAGTCCTCTCCAACCCAGCTGCTCACCAAGTAAGGTCCAGAGAGCAAGGAGGGACCTGAAGTTCTCTCTCTCTCTCTCTCTCTCTCTCTCTCTCTCTCTCTCACACACACACACACACACACACACACACACACACACACACACACACACACTTACTGTTAAAGAGGGACATGCAGGGCGGGTGGGGGGAAGGGGAAGAGTCTTGTTTAAGTGAAAACAAGCACATAAAGCAAGCTCATAGCACTGAACCAGGTGATGCCAGAGTCAGAAGAAGCCCCAGAACCACAGGCCTCAGGGACAGTAGGCAGCATGGCCAACATCACCTAGGTAGCAACCAAAGCCACCAGGAAGGCCGTGAAAGCAGCACCAGCTGCAAGCTGCACAGACACAGTGAAAACTCAGCATTGGCTCGGCAACAGAGCCTAGCAGCCCAAGGGCCTAGCAGGAGCGCATTTGCCTCAAGAGCCACACAGTCGCTGTATAATGCTAGCTTTGCCAGCTAGGGTGTGTGTCAACATGAGTGGAATCTACCACAATATCCTGTATGAAGGCCAGGCCCAGCTAAGACCACAACAAGGGTGGTCAGCACACAGCAGGCAATGTATGAATGGGAAGCCACATTCTCAAGACTGGGCAGGTCAGCTGCTGGCTCAGGGCTGTTTGGGGGCCCCTGGGCCTGCCTTGGCCACCAGAGAGGGCAGCACATGATCACTAATGTTGGACATGTGCCCAGAAAGAAGCCCCTGGCACCTTTCCTGAAGACATGATGCATGCCTGCTCCTTCCTCTCCCCTGACCAGCAATAATACAGGGAACACTCTTAGGAGGAGCAGGCCCCAGTGGGATGGCTGGAGCTCCTCAGAGTCACAGACCAAGATCAGGGCTCCTGGGAACTCTGCTCTCAAGAGACTGCCATTCCACTCAAGTGGTGAAGACCCCCAACAGAGAAAAAAAGCTGGTGTCTGAATTTCTGTGGAGCAGAGGAGTCAGGGTCCCTGTAACAAGAATGGGCATAGGAATCCCAGCCAGAATAACTATCTTGCAATAATCCATCAAAGATGTTCCCATGAAAGAATGCAGTAAAACAAGTGACTCTCCCTGCACTAGGCAGTGGTGTTCACCCATACCAGCAGATTCCCCAGAGAGTGAGGACAGAGCAACATGAACACTTCAGTCTGGTTCTGCTGGTGCCCTGTGCTGCTCCACGAGGCTATGCTAAACGCACGTCTACCTACATCAATTCTTTTGTGAACTTAGATATAGAAAACAGGAGCTTAATAGGCAGGATAGCTTTGGGTGAACACAGAACCTCATAGTGACTCCCTGCTCCATAAGTGACCCCTTTATAAACTCATTTTATCCATCAACCTGGATGTGAGCGAGTTGCTCTTTTGAGTGGCTGGTACAATCCCAATTCAGAGGCAGATGATTCTGTTGTCCATCCTAGAGAAAGTCACCCACAGACTGACCCATAGGGGAAGGAAGCCCAGTTATCAAAAGAATGAATCTTCTGGTTTGTGGTAGTTTGAATAATGTCCCCCAAAAGAATTAAAGATTTATTAAAATTATTAATTGTCTCCAGGCTTCTGGCTAGAGGAAGTACCACTTTGG
>PVHP010010031.1:0-39815 GCA_004024765.1 Zapus hudsonius | reverse complement strand
CCATGAAAGATAATGCTGCCATAAATTTAGAAAAAAGTAACCTTCATGAAAGGTCTATTTAATCCCTGTGGAACTCCTTCATGGTCAGAAAAAATGCAACAAGGAATTTTGACAGATTCATGTGGATCAATTCAAGAATACTGTAAATGAGTATATAAATGAATTCAGAAGTCAAGGAATTGCCATTTCTAATGTATTTAGGATGCACTCTTGTGACATGCTCACATGATTTGCATAATATAGTTTTCATATAAATCACATCTGGCAGTTAAAAAGATTTTCAGATTTACATGCCCATGATAATCTTTTTATGGTTCCACTGTATCTAGTGTTGAAATAATGAGAGGGATATATGCACAGAGACATTATGTTTTGATACTTGGATAGAAGCTTACAAACTACGGAATAACAGTAGGGAATTTGAACTGACAGAAGATTTGGTATAAAATCATGGCTCTACTATTTTAAGCTGTGTACCTATATATAAGCAAGCCAGTTACTTAATCTCTAAAGATAATCTATAAAATGGAAAGAATAATAAATTCTGTACCCTTAGGGATGTCCAGTGAAACAAATAATTTGAAATTGACTTATTTGCAATGAGTGCATATACACAGGGGTGCATTTTATTGGGCCATTTGTTTTGACTTTTTTAAGTGACAGCTGAGAACTGCACAGGATTTCCAGCAACCCAAACCATTCTATTGATTGTGCATGGTTAGGAGCTTGTCCATACACTACTTTTTGTTCTTTTTTTTCTGACAAGTCATTATCATGTGTCTGTCATACTACTTCTGTCTGTATCTATCAAACCTTGATTGTTATCACTGAAGCAATTGTTTGAATGACATGAGATTAAAGACAGTCTTGTCCAGTCTTTGACCATCACTGTATAGACCAATCTGTGACGCTAAATAATTGGTGAAACAAGCCTACATTTTACCCCATGCACAGTTACTATTCTTGAAATAAAAAGCAGAAATTAGTCTCACTGAATTATATTCTCCACTTACACAGTCCATATGTCAGCAGTTACAATCCTTTGTAAAACTTATTGCTTCCAACTAGAATGCTCACCTACCACTCCTCGCTTTAACTTCCTCATTTGGATATCCATAATATGTCATTTGTAACTTATATGATAGTTGTAACATTAAATCCTGTGTTACATTGATTGAAGAACATGTTTTATTTCCCCTATTAAGCTACATCTTCAATGGATTCAGGATCCTTAACACATTCATTGCTACATTTAACAGAGCACCTACCACATTATTCTACACGAAATAGATGTTCAAGAAATGTTTGTGGTATATATGAATGAAAGTCAAAGAGAAGAGAGAAAGAAATTGGTGTTTCCTACTCACTCATTTGAAATTATAAGGAATGCTCTGATTTAAATCAGAGCATAGTTTTGTGACAATAGTGTGGTACTGAAATTTTGACACAATAATATTTGAATTCAGCACTCACATTAAAATGTCTTGGGAGCTTATATTTTCTAATTTAATGATTCAGTCGAGATGAAGGAAATGTATATGAGGAAAACTTCTTTAAAAATTCAGTAACATGTGTCATTGTTTGATCTAGGTGTCCCCCACAAACGAATGAATGTGTTCTGATAGATTGATCCTCAGGTGATGGCAATTTGGGAAGTAGAACCTCACTACAGCTGTGTTGTTGGGGTGGGCTTATGGGGGTTATAAGGCAGCTAACTTCCTGCAGCTGTTTGCAGTGCTGTGGCAGAGGTGATGTCCAGCTCTCTGCTCATGCCATCGTTTTCCCTGCCAGGATGGAATGTCCCCTTGAGTCCGAAAACCAAATAAACCCATTCCTCCACAAGCTGCTTTTGTTTGGGTTCTTCCAGCCCAGCAACTAAGAAGCTGACCTCAACAACATCCATTAAGCAAATCTCAATATGCATGCTTGAAAGCTTCCCAGGATAATATCCTACTCCATGACCTTTTATATTTATCCTTCGGAAACTATGCTTAGACTTAATAGCCCAACTTTCTCATTATCATTTATTTTGACCTCAAGAGTAATTTTTCAGCCTGCAGGGAAACTTTTTCTGCTAATTAGTTCTTCTTGGTTATATTCCAAGATAAATGACAAATTTAACCTTGATTAAGTTGCTTCTTGATACTGGCTTAAGACAACTGAATAAAGCAATATTATTTTTAAGCTCATATATTTCCCCATGAGAAAGAAACCAATATTTTATCTAAATATTCCTCCCTTGCTAACATCATTTCACCCCATAACTCTTGCAACCCTGGTAATTTCTTGTTAAGAAAATGAAATAAAGAAGTAGTAAAATGATTTGGGAATCACATAGTAATATTTCAAAATATAACTAGACTGTCATCTTGGGTATATTTCAAGTAATGTGTTTATTACTATAGTATATTTATATTTACTCTGTCAGGTGTACTCCACAGTATGAAGCCTCTGCAATGAATGTTTTAATGTTGATGTTAGTGTATTCATAATTCTGTATCATCAATGGTAACTCTCAGCCATTTGTTCATCCTTCAAGAAGGAAGCAGTGAAGTAAATCACCCAAGTTACTTTAATTCCAACTTCTCCACTTTTCAAAATTCTTAGCGAATTCTTAGTTTTTACTAGAAGTGTCATTTTTCTTTCTTTTTATTGTCCATAATGAGTTTCATTGTTTAGTGGGCAACAGTGAATTGTTATCCCCAATTCCTTATTGCCCCCCCCATCCCCAGTCAGCTGCATATCCTCCTCCATGTGCCGACTGGATCAGTCTTTGTGGTAGGGGATCATGGATAGCATAGTATTCAGCCGGGTTCTCCTGACCCAAGTCTGTTGTTACTGAGGGGTGCCATGCCTCTGGATCGTCTCCCCCACCAAGGCTCTCACAATCTTTCCGCCCCCTCTTCTGCTCAGTTCCCTGAGTTGTGGTGGATGAGTATTAAGGACGCTTTATTGTTGTGAGTTTAGGGGTCTTTGTGTCAAAAATCATTGGTTTCTGTCTCACTGGCTTATCCTGTGTTGATTGAATGGCTGTGGCTGTGGGTCCTTTGTTCATCCCGTCATTCTCTTCTGGGTTCCATATCGAGCCTCCACAATATGACTATGGTGGCTCATCTCTTGCCAGGATCTCAGCTATCTGCCTGCAGTCGGTTGGTGGGGTTTTATGGGCCACAGCTCTCTCACTGCATCCTGAAAAATACAAACACAATCTCCATCAGAGAGTGAGATCAGTATAGGTTAACAAATATAGACCATTCTGGATTACCTAGATTCTATTTTTAGTATCCTCCCTGTCAGTCGCTCACATAGTGCATCTTTTCTTGGTAGCGCTAGAGTACGGGATATGGTGCATGTAACCCTGAATCCCCAGTTCCAATCAAGGGTTCCCCCTCATTGAGTGGAATATTTGGCCAAATTTAATAGCTGCCGATTGTCTCCCCCAGGCACAGGCTCCACCATTGCACAAGTGCTCCTTTCTTGGTTTGTTGTTCTCTCCCAGTAGGAGGTGTGGTCAGACTACTCATGGCCACGGACTGTGTTTCATGCCAGTGGTCTGTTCACTCCAGCTGTCATTGATCTGCTTCTCCTGGCAGCTTGTGTAGTGCCTTAAAGAACTGCACTAACTGCCATCTGGGGCTGGTTACCATTCCAGACCTCGAAGGGTCTCTCAATGCTGATCAATGACATTGTGTGGTTTCTTCAGCAATAGGGTTTTGCCTCAGGCCTGGGGAGGGCATTCAAGAGCTTTGACAGAATTCTGTCTTGTTTTTGAAACCTCATGGTTCACTTTGGTCAAAAGCTCAGTGAGGGAAGGAACCGGTGGATGGGACCAGGGGTTGTCAGACTGCTCAATTATTCATAGGCTTAGACACTCTCCCCTACTACTCATGGCCCCTCTTGCCAGTTGACACCCACTACTTGCTCTGTAGGTTACAGTATACACGTGAGGATTTTATATTTCTGAACCTAATTTGGTTTAGCCTTATGCTTAAGTCATTCCTCTCCTCTTTCCTTTTCACCTCATTCATAACCTCTCACTTCTTTCTACTAGGCTGCATAGAGAAAAAGGTTATCCTGGTTATGGACAGAATATGAGTGAGAGTATGTGACGTTCAATACTCTGTTCTTTTGAGTGTTCGCTTAGTAAGATCTGCTCAAAGTCAGACCATTTTTTTCTAAATTTCGATGTGTCATTTATCCTTTCAGCTGAGTAGAGTTCCATCGTATAGATATACCACAGTTTTGCTGTCCATTCCTCCATGGATGGGAATTTAGGTTGATTCCAATTCTTGGCTATTATGAATAAAGCTGCTATAAATATAGTTGTACAAAATTTTCTGCATCGAGATGTGGCATCTTGTGGGTAGATGCATAGTAGAGGGATAGCTGGGTCCATGGGTAGTTCTATGTACATTCTGTCTAGGACACTCCACACTGCTTTCCATAATGGTTGAACAACTCTGCAATCCCACCAGCAGTGAATGAGGGTTCCTTTTCCCCCACGTTCCTCACCAGCAACGATTGTTGTTGGTTTTCTTTATGATTTCCATTCTGACAGGGGTAAGATGGTATTTCATTTTGGTTTTGATTTGCATTTCCCTGATTCTTAAGGATTCTGAACACTTTCTTAGATGAGTCAAGGCCATTTGTGTTTCCTCCTCTGTGAATTCACTGTTGAGATCAGTGCACCATTTTGTGAGGGGACATCGTGCGTTTTTGTTATTAATTTTTTTGAGTTCTCTCTAGGTTCTGGAAATTAGGCCTCTGTGTGTTGTAGCTGGTGAAAATCATCTCACAATTTTAAGGGGGTCTATTGGATCTGAGTATGTATTGTTTGTCTGTATAGAATCTTTTGAGCCTGATCAAGTCCAATTGGTTGTTTTTGTTGTATTTCCTGGGCTGCTGGAAATTTGCTCAGGAAAATTTTCCCTACTCCTATTTCATGTACAGTTCCCCCTATTTTTTCTTACAGGGTGTTCAGGATTACTGGATTTATATTGATGTCTCTGATCTATTTGGAGTTGATTTTTGTGCATGGTGAAAAGAGTGGGTCTATTTTCATATTTTTTACATGTGTTTTTCCAATTCATCCAGCACCAATTGTTGAAGATGCTATTTTTGGCCCAGCTTACATTGTTGGCCCCCTTGTAAAAGACCAAATAACTGAAGTTACTTCCAATTCAAGCTGGGTCTTCAATCCTGTTTCATTGATGCATCTGTTTGTTTGTATGCCAGTACCATACTGTTTTAGTTACATACTACTTTGTAGTATGTTTTGAAGTCAGGGATGGTGATACTTCCTGAGTAGGTTTTTTTACTTAGAATAGTTTTAGATATCCAAGGTCTTTGGCCGCTCCAAATAAATTTAGAGATTATTTTTTCTATGTCTGTGAAGAAAGAGGTTGTGATTTTTATCAGCATGACATTGAATCTGTAAATCACTTTTGGCGGGATTGCCATTTTTACTATATTGATTCTCCCTAACCATGAGCATGCAATATCTTTCCATCTTCTCACGTCCTTCTCTATTTCTTTCTTGAGTGTTTCAATATTCTCCTTATATAAGTCCTTTACAACCTTGGTTAGTGATATTCCAAGGTATTTGATTTTCTTTGAGGCTATAGAAAATGGGACAGTCTCTCTGATGTCTTTTTCTGTCTGCTTGTCTTCTTCTGTCTGCTTGTCTTCTTCATATAGAAACGCTAACAATTTTTCTGTGTTAATTTTGTATCCTGCAAAGTTGCTGAAGGCAGTAATCATCTTCAAGAGGTAACTGATACTATTCTTTGGGTCTGATATAAAAAAAATCATGTCATCTGCAAACAGGGATAGTTTAGTTTATTCCTTTACGATTTGTATCCCTTATATGCCCTTCTGTCCTATCGTTTGGGCTAGAAGTTCAAGCACTATGTTAAAGAGCAGTGGTGAGAGTGGACACCCCTGTCTTGTTCCTGAATTGAGTGGGAACTCCTTGAGTGGTTCTCCATTGAGAATGATTTGTGCTTTAGGAGTTTTGTAAATTGTCTTTATTAAATTGAGGTATAGGACATCTATGCCTATTCTTTTGAGAGCTTTGAACATGAATTGGTGTTGAATTTTGTCGAACGCCTTCAAAGCACCTATTGAGATAACAATGTGGTTCTTGTGGTTGAGCTGATTAATGTGATGTATTACATTTATCAACTTGTGTATGTTGAACCAAACCTGCATCACTGGGATAAAGCCAACTTGGTCAGGGTGGATAATATTTTTGATGTAGCTTTGTATCCGGTTTGTTAGGATTTTGTTCAGGATTTTTGCATCTAAGTTCATCAGAGATATGGGTCTGTAGTTCTCTTTTCTTGTTGCATCCTTGCCTGGTTTGGGGCTTAGGGCAATGGTAGTTTCATCGAAGGTGTTTGGAAGCCTTCCTTTTTTTTCTATGTTCCTAAAAAGCTTCAGAAAGAGTGGTTTCACCTCTGTGATGAAGACTTGGTAGAAGGCAGCATAGAAACCATCTGGACCTGGGCTTTTCCTTTTGGGAAAGTTTTTGATTACATCTTCAATCTCTGTGGATGTGACAGGTTTATTTAGTGCTTTTATCTGCTCTGGGTTAATCTCTGGCAGTTGGTAGGTGTCCAAAAACTTATCCATTTCTTCCAGGTTCTCTAATTTTGTGGAGTAGAGGTTTTGGAAGTATGATCTGATGATTCTTCTAATGTTTTTGGAATCAGCTGTGATCTCACCATTGTCATTTCTGATTTTGTTGATTTGAGCTTTCTCATTTCTTCATTTGATTAGATTGGCCAGGGGTTTTTCAACCTTATTAATTTTTTCAAAGTACCAACTCTTTGATTTTTATATTTTTTAATTGTTTTCTTGGTTTCCAATTCATTAATCTGAGCTCTGATTTTAATTATTTCCTTTCTTCTTGCGCTCCTTAGGTTTCTTTTTCAGTCTGTTCCAATAATCTTAGGTGGGTGGTTTGGCGAATGATTTGTGACCTCTCTGTCTTTGATATGAAGGCATTTAGCACAAAGAAATTTCCCCTTAGGACTGCCTTCTTTCTGTCCCACAAGTTCTGATAAGATGTGTTATCGTCATCATTTATTACTAAGAAATTCTGAATTTCCTTTTTTTTCTTGGATGACCCCTGTCATTTTATAGGAGCGAATTTTTCAGGCACCTGTACTTTGTGTATTTTCTGGATCCTGTTCCATCGTTAATTTCTACCTTTAATGCTCTATGTTCTGATATGATTCAAGGAACTACATCAATCTTCCTGAATTTGTTTAGGGAAGATTTGTGACCTAAGATGTGATCAATTTTAGAAAAAGTCCCTGAGAAGAATGTATATTCTGTGTCTTTGCTGTAAAACTTTCTGTAAATATCAGTTATCTGCAGCTGGTCAATGGTGTTATTGAGCTCCGTTATGTCCCTGCTGATCTTCTGTTTGGTTGATCTGTCTAGAGCTGATAGAGGTATATTAAAGTATGCTACTATTATGGAATTTGAGTCTATTTCTGCTTTATTTTTGAGTAGGGGTTCCTTTATGAACTGTGCTGCACCCAAATTTGGTGCATATATGTTGATGATAGTGATATCTTCCTGTTGGATCATTCCTTTGATGAGTAAGAAGTGACCATCATTACCCTTTTTATTTGATTTTTTTGTAAAGTCTATTTTGTCAGAGATTAATGTAGCCACACCTGCTTGCTTTTTAATTCCACATGCCTGATAAACTGTTTTCCATCCTCTTACTCTAAGATTATTGCTGTCTTTAGAGATAAAGTGCTTTTCCTGAAGGCAGCAGATCCATTTTTCTGATCCACCCTGCAGGTCTGTGTCTTTTTATAGGGGAGTTAAGACCATTTACATTCAGTGATATAACTGTGAGGTTTGCTTTAAGCCCTGTCATGATGAAGGGGTAATGGGGGTTGATGTCTGTGGTGCTGTTATTAGCACACTGACTGTGATTGTCCTGCCTGATCTCTGATACTCTTCTAAGATAGATTTCCTGTTTCCTCTGTGTGGGATATCTCTTGTAGGATCTTCTGAAATTTTGTTTTGGTTTTCAAATAGTCGTAGATCTAGCTGGTTTACATCATGTAACACTTCCAATTCTCCATCTATTATGAGGGAAACTTTGCTGGGTACAGCAGTCTAGGTTGAAAGTCATACTTCTTCAGGCCCTGAAAAGCATTATTCCAAGCCCTTCTGGCTTTCATGGTTTCTAATGAGAAGTCTTAGGTAAGTCTTATGGATTTTCCTTTATTAGTTAGGGTTTGCTTTTCTCTAGCAGCTTTGAGTATTTTCTCTTTGCTTTCTATGTTTGGCATCTTAATTAAAATGTGTCTAGGAGAATTCCTCTTCATGTCCTGTCTATTTGGAGTCCTCTGGGTCCCTTGAAAGTTGAGTGGGCTTTCTCTTGTTAGATATGGAATGTTTTCTTGAATAATTCTGTTGAAAATATTTCCTATGCCCTTATCCTGTGCTTTTTCTCCTTCTGGGATCCCCATGTTTCTAATATTGGGCCTCTATGGTATCCCATAGATCCCTCCAATTTTGCTCATTTGTTTTCTTGAATTTGTTGAATCCTCTGACATCCTTATTAATTCCTTCTGTCTTGTCCTCAACATCTGAGAGTCTGTCCTTCAGATTGTCGACTCTGGGACTGATTCTAGGGAGGTTGCTATCAACTCTGATTCATTTTTGGTTTTTGTTATAATTTTACTTATAGACTCCAATTCTGATTCATTTTTGGTTTTTGTTATAATTTTACTTATAGACTCCAATTCTTTGGTGAGATCCAATTTCCAATGTATTTTTTGCTTAGGATTCCTGAAAATCCTTTTTAAAGTTTTCTTAAGTCCCCATCAAATTTAATCAATTGATTGTCTAGTTTCTCCTGTAGTTGGTTCATCTTCAATTCACTTAATGTGTTTCTGAATTCATTCATATTTCTCTCCATTAAATTCAGTCTGGAGTCTATGCTTGTGTTGGTGAGCTTCATCTCATTCATGTCTTTTTTCATAGTTTCCATATCAGCCATTAACTGCTTCATGTTTCCATTGCAGTTGTGGTCAGGAGTCATATTATTCTCTCTTTGGGATTGTATTTTTGTTGACTCCACTTCCTTGTTACTTTCCTGTTCCATAATTGGACTAGAGGCCCTGAGTTGGGGAGATCCATCTTTAATTTCTGTGGGTTTTTTTCATTGGTTTCTGCCCATGATCAGGTAGGGGATTGGGACTCAGGCACCCTAGGGAATGCTATTCAGCCCACTTTACTTCCAGTGGAATGATCACCATGTTTGATCTTAAACAGAGGTCTTTCCTGTTAGGGCTTTCTGTCCCCAGACAGGCTTAGATATTTACCCATCTGGATCCCTCTGTATGTGACTATTTAGTCTTAGAGCCACCTCATAGGACCCTGTCCCCAATTGGTGTGCTGCAGTAGAAACAGCCCCAGCCCCCCTAACTATAGAGCCAAGTGTCTTCCCACCTGGCATTGGCACATGATCCCTGTTACTCGCCAAGACCATCTGTGTCCTCCAGGCAGGTACCCATGTGAACCGGCCTCTGCTGAGGTTCCCAGGTATCTGCCTGATATCTGGCACCAGAACCAAGCTAGGTCAGTTTGCCCATGGATAGTGTCTACCTGTGTATGTGGGGGGAGTCGTGGAGAGAAGTGCGCTGGAGGATTAGGTGCTAGAGGGAAAGGTGCTCAGCCCTGAGAGGGAAAGGTGCTCAGTCGGTGGCACAGGATCAGAGGAGTTAATGGCAAGATCTTGCTGTGGGGGAGGGGTTGGCTCTCCATTTCTCAGCGGAGCAGAGAGCGCTGGGAAGCTCTGTCTGTGCTGGTATAGGAGATGGAGAGAGGGTGGGCTTGGGTTCAGGTCTGTATGGGGTCCGGGGTTTGGATCCCAGCTGGAAAATCAAACCTTTATGGAGAGAGTTCTGGCGATGCAATGCTTTTACTTGTCCACCATCTTGCTCCACCCCTTAGTGTCATTTTTCTATGGGTCCATTTCAGAAGGTAAAGAAGTACACTTTAGGTCTTTCCCTTCAACTGTTGGTTCATCAAATGGAATATTTGAGTATTTGTTTTCAAATTTCAGCTTTAAAACTAGCACATATGTGTTGGCTTTGATTTTGTTTCTCTTGAATCCCCTTGTTGTGTTACAATATTTAACATATCTATGCCCATTTATTCATTTATACAATAAATACAGCACATACACTATCCCAAATTTACATATAAAATTTTGTGAGATGCAAATTTAACCCTGTAGTACCTGTTTAAAATCCACAAATATTTTCTTATAGCCTATAGGATGAATATTACAGCCCTTATACTGATGATTAAGTCTGCCTTGGTTTGACCATTATTGTATTAAGATTTCACAAAACTCCTCTGATGAGAGGTACTTCAATCAGAGCATCTATGGTTAAAGCACTGCAGTAACATTGCATCAAGGACAACAAAAGTTTTTTTATGCATGCTGGCCCTGATTACTTCTCTAACTTCATCTTGTCTTCTTTATTCACCTTTCAAATAATTTTTCATCCCTATCACTCTACTTGTTCTTTTTTCTATGTACACTTCCAGCTAAAAGAATATGAGACAATCACTTGCTATTCTTTGACATTAACTGAAGATTTTTCACATGAGCTCCCTCTCATGCTTGAAATCAAATCACAAGTTTCACTTCTTTATGAAGAAAGATCCTTGCTGCCGGGCGTGGTGGTGCACGCCTTTAATCCCAGCACTCGGGAGGCAGAGGTAGGAGGATTGCCGTGAGTTCAAGGCCACCCTGAGATTACATAGTGAAATCCAGGTCAGCCTGGACTAGTGCAAGACCCTACCTTGAAAAAAAAAAAAGATCCTTGCTGATACATGATGCAGCTTTCTTATATAGCCTCCATGTGCAAATTTGAACAAAGCCTCCTCTTGAGATAATTCACCCATTCAACCACAAAACTTGGAGATCAAGCAGTAAGTTTGAAGAAAAAAAGACTGAAGTCTGCTTACCAAGTTCAGATTTCTGCATCAACCTGAATTTGCTTTATGTTAGTGTCACTCTCCTCACTTTAAACATACTGCCTGATTTCTAAGGAAATGTAAATGCAAATGCAGTACATGATTTGTCAAGGAGTGTTTAGGCTATCTCAATTCTCACTGGCCTACTCAGCTGAGCACCACTGTTCAGTGTCAAATTATCTAACCACACATCAGGTACTATCCCTCAGCTCCTGATCTAAATAGCCACTGACTTGTGTATGCTTTTGCATAGTGCTTTGTTTATTGCCTCTATAACACCTATCAAAATCTTTAATTACTGAATTATTAGTCCAAAGAAACTGCTTTATATTTGAAGCTAGTTTACTTTTTCTCAGGTGTGTGTGTGTTTCCCTCAAATATTCCTCTTCTTTAACACTATTTAACAACATATAACATAAGCACTGGTATCTAATTGGTGATATAATGGAATAAAGAAGTAATAAAGTGTTTTGGAAATGAAATATTACTATAAACAAGCTACCACCTAGTGTATTGTTTATTTCAAATGATTATCACTAAAATATACCTCTATTTACACTAGCAGCTTACCTTTTGTTCTTATTTATTTTCTTAATAACTATATCAAACTATATATCTGAGAAGTGATGAATTTTCTGAGCATATATATACATATATTCATACATATATATTCATATACACAGAAATATCTATATATGTATGAGTACATACAGATATATATGGGCCCTTCTATAGATGATATTGAAGTCATGAGACTAGATGAAAAAATATGTAGGAAAATTGGAAAGAGCCTGTCACAGAACCTTGAAGGTTATTATCATTTTGAAGTAAAGCAGAGGAATGTTAAACCAGTGAATAAAATGGAGAAAAGAGCTTCTGAATAGGTAAGCAGATCCCAGAGAATGTGTGAGATAATAAGAAGCAGGTGTTATGGTTTGGATCAGTCATGTCTTAAAGAGGCTCATTATTTGAACACTTCCTTCCCAGTTGGTAGTGCTGCCAAAATATAGCTACCTATTGCTATGCTTTCCACAACATGATTGACTATATCTCTTCAATCAATGAAGCAGGAAAAAAAAAAACATTCCTTTCTTAAGTAGCTTGTTGTTGGGTGTTTGGTCATAATAATTAGAAAGGTAACTAATACACCAGGAAAAGGGGACACGTCAAAACTCTGGTAAAAGTCTATGGTAGCAAATGCTGCTGAAATGTAATGTCATAAAATGACTTAGACTATCGATTCTTGTTGGATTTATCTATTACCCAGACAAGCACAAAGACAGAAATTCCTTCCTCCTCGTGGCATTGATCCAACAGCTTACCAGCTAGATTTATTAGTCACTTCACCTCACTGTTGTGGCCAAAACCATACCTGGAAGCAGTTTAGGGAAGGAAAGGATTTATTCTAGCTTAGAGTTATGTAGTCCATCATGGTGGGGAAGATGTGGCAGCAGGAGTAGAATGGCTGTCACATTGTAGTTAGAGGCAGGATATTAACAAGATGAACAGGAAGCAAGACCAAGCTATAAAACCTCTAGGCCTGCACCCCCCCACCTCCACCCAGTGATCCACTTCTTTCAGAAAGGCTCCACCACCTAAAGATTCCTCACTCTTTCTCCACAGTGCCACCAGCTGGGGACAAAGTGTTCAAACATGTGAGCCTTTAGGAGACATTATACATGCAAACCAAAACATCAGCTAAAAATCCAGTAGTTCTTAGTGATATTCCCCATTGCACCCTTGCATGCTGGGAGCAATAACTAGTTTGTATCCTTTATGACCATGCCCCAGCATTACTTGTCCACAATACAACATTTTGATTCTGACTCAAGTCCTTGCTTTTTAATGATTAACTCTTGTGACTGTCAGCCTACTTTCCAAAAGTTGTGAAATGGTTAACACTGTGTATTGCCTTTATCTGCATCAAGTATTCAACCATACTTGAGGAATTTTCTCTTTGCTACTTCTCATTTTGTTTGGTACCAAGTAGACATCCATTGCAGCATGGAGAAGTGTGTAACTGATTTGTTGTCAAAGATTTATTTTCCAATTAGTAAATTTCGATTTTACCCAAGCTGCTTCTCCTGCTTAATTTACTGCCCTTTAGTATCAACATTATCCTATGAAAGCATGAAAATAAACATAAGACTTCATCATTATTAACAATCAAATCCTAAATTCTCTGAGTAATCCTTACATTTTGTTTAGTCACTTTCTCCATAGCCATTAAGAACCAAACAATTTTTATATTTTACTCCATGCCTTCAGACTACTTTATTCTGACACAATAGTAAAGAGGTGACTGTCAGCTAAATTGCACTTTCCATTAAAAAAATAAGTAGATTTTAAAAGAGCAAGATGACATATTTCAGCCCAGCCACTCAATCTACTGCAAAGTTTGTTGTAAAAGCTCACCATAGAATTTTAAGACAGTATGTGTAACTTGTTCATGAGTCATTAGGGCACACTCTGCAGGCTTCAGCAAGGTGATTTTGTAAAAATCTACATGTTAATGAATCCAAGTTTCATTAAATCGTTAATTTCATTCAGTGAGAAACTATATGGTTTTACGTTCTACAATTACTGGAAATCACAGCAGAGGAAATACTGGGAAATTGGAAGGGCAAGTATATTCACATTAACAAAGTTCAGACCTTCTGGATTCACATCTTCTTAACCTTCAGTATCGTCCCCACTGGATTTGGAGGCAGCCTTGGGAGTTATCATTTTCTGGGTTTTTTTCACTGGAATGAATTGCAAACTATAAAAATAACCTCATAAGGTCATTCCTATTTAGATAACATACTTCAGACTTCTCTAAATTTGGGGATAGCCTTGAATTCTTGATTGTGAATTCTGCTTATCACATTCCATACAAAAAAGCAAAATAAACCAGGCGTGGTGGCACAAACCTTTAATCCCAGAACTAGGGAGGCAAAGGTAGGAGGATCACCATGAGTTCAAGGCCATACTGAGACTACACAGTGAATTCCAAGTCAGCCTGGGCTAGAGTAAGAGCCTACCTTGAAAAACAAAAAAAAAGGCAAAATAGAACTGAATTTCAGTCTTTTTTAATATGTGATAGAAAACTGGATTTTTTAAAAAACAGAAGCAATTTCTTCTTTTGTAAACTGGACTATAATATAATATCCTGCTTATTTCCTGTGTTTGTCAAATGAAATCTCATTCTTCTAAGAAAATTAAGTCCACAATAGGCCCTTAACATCCCTGACAGTCCTTGCTCACTGCACCTTACTGAATGGCCTACCCTTCCCCTGACACTGAATTACTTCTTGGCTAGACATACAGACAAATAAATAGGTGAAGGAAGCTACAGCATGGTTGTAGGACAAATGCTCACTCACTAGGAAACAGCATTGGGTCAGTTTGTGTGTCATTTAATTGAAACAGCATTTCTATTTTGCTTCAAACATACTAAACTCTTGGCCTTGGTTTCCTTAGCCCTGGCACAAAGAAACACACTATGCAGCTATCATGTATCTGTGCAAGTGTCCTTCCTCAATGAATCTGTGGGCAGAGGGAGAAGCACCATGCAGTATTCATTGTATTTGATGTATTATAAAAGGCAAACTACTTTAATCTACTAAACCCCATTGTGTCCTTTCAACGCTTCTTAGAAATGGGATTTTGATGGATTTTATCATTGTCATCTTCTATGAAACTTACATTTTTTCTTGATTTTTTTTCTTGCGAATTTTAATACAGGAAAATCTTGTGTTTTGATTACAATCCCTTCCTATTTCCCTCTTTTGTCCCAATCCGCCTACCTCCATTGAATTTAAGGCCCTCTTCTTTCCACATATCCCTTCTACTATTTTCCTATCTAATTATTTTATCCTCCTCCATGATTTATGTCAAAATATGGATGGGTTCAATATTGTTCAGGTCTTGTGGAGGTAATGGCATCTACTGCGAGGTCATGTATGCATCAGTGAGTTCATATCTGGAAGAACCCTAAGTATTCTACCTACACCTGTGGCCCTTTCCCCCTTTCCTCTTCCACAGTATTCCCTGAGTCTTGGAAGGCATGAAAGAGATAAATTCATTTATCACTTTCAAATGCTCCTTATTTTCAGCATTTTACTGGATTTTGAGTCACCTTAGTAACCATAGCCATTTCCCAAAAGAAGATTTCCTGGCAAGTAGTGAGAACAAGTCTAATACAACACCTCCTTCACAATGTTCCCTGAGCCCTGGCAAAATGTGATAGAGAGGTCTCATCCAGGGTTGAGTTCTCAAATATTACATTGAGCTGCAGTTTCCTTCCATTAAAGTCTTTAACACTAAAGTGGCCATCATGTGCTGTGGATCTCAAATGTATGTTTTCAGAGCAGCTGTGTTTAGACGTCATGT
The DNA here is from genome assembly GCA_004024765.1 of Zapus hudsonius. Lineage (NCBI taxonomy): Eukaryota > Metazoa > Chordata > Mammalia > Rodentia > Dipodidae > Zapus > Zapus hudsonius. Next base: position 24,419 of record PVHP010010031.1, on the reverse strand, counting down.
CTATGTGCCTGAAGAGCAGCTTCCCAGGATGCCCCACAAATATCTCCACATCCACCTATCAAAAACAAAGTTCATTATTTCCTACACACCCTAGTCTGATCTATTCTCATTTTCCCTCTCATGGTTAATGGAAACAACATCTACATAACCTTCTTAATTAGAAAACTTGCATCACTCTTATTCACTTCCTTCTGCTCATCAAACCTCTGAAGACATATGCAGTCAATTAGCCATCCTATTCCTTCATTTCTACACACTTACCTGTCTTTTTTTCCTTTCATTCCATTAATCTCCTTTGCTACTGCTTTAAAGACATCAGCTCTTGCCAAAATACATTTTGTTGTGTGCCCTCTTGAATAAAAAGGCATTCCTATTTAGGGAATTTATACTTATTTGCCTCTTAATTGTGCAAAGCATGTATCATCTCATCAGTATCTAGCTTACATTTATGTCACCAGCACCATCTTTAGCCATCATCCTAACCTCACTACCTGTAACAGTTACATTTTTATTACTGTGACCAAATAAGTAAATAAGGGCTAGAAATAATTTGTTTTGGCATACAGCTCCAGAGAGATGACTCCATCATGGCTAAAAAGGCTTGGATGCAGGAGGAGGAATCTGGTGTCACATTGAGAGAACAGGAAGTGGGCAAAGCTGTAAATCCTCTAGGTTCAATTTTAGTGACCTTCTTTCACCAGTAAAGCCCCATTTTTTAAAGGTTCCAGAACCTTCCCAAACAGCACCACCAGCTGGAAGCCAAGTGTTTAAACACATGAGCCTATGAGGAACCTTTGACACTCAAACCATTACAATAACCTTAGGCTCTGGTAGTGAAAAAAAAATTAAATTCCTGAGCTTGGAAAGCTGTTTTACTCTTCCTTGTCATTTGGGATGTACCACTTAGATCCTGCTTCATGGAAGGACTTTTTGCTAGGAATTATCTTAGTAAATAAATCTTGACTATAAGTATTGCCTCAGTTTCACAGACCTACGTTGTTTTCCAAATTCTCATTCTTTTCTAAGTGTTACTCATATAGAATGACTAATGTAGGAATGGATGTTAAGAATTGGATTTCTTAGACCAAGGGGAGGGGTCAAGTTACTGCTTTTTAAGATATTTCCAGCTGCACATCTCCTGTAGTTTCTCTTAGATCTGTATGACAAAGGTGCTTCAGCCTCTGGCCAGTACTTCTCATTTTCACCTTTAATACATTTTCAACTCAAAGCAATTCCTTGCTAACCATTGCATGCTAAATTCCAACCCAGTCGGATTCCAAGGAAATCAACATATAAATATCCTTGAACTGGATCTTTCTGTGGAACATACTGTTCTACAACTGTTCATTGTGAACACATTAGTACTCCTTAAGAATCAAGATAAGTAAACTTCTTCTGGAGCCACTCCTTATACCATCTTCTCCATTTCAATCATCAGTATAACCCATAATGAGAACCAACCCTTTCTGTGCTACTATTGTTCATAGAAAGTTGTATAGTTGTAGAAGGTTGTATTAACATTCTGTTGATACATTTCATTTATCTACCTGTGTCTCTAAGTCTTTGTGCTCCTTTATAAGAGGACTTATATCTTATATGTCTTCATATCACTACAATCTGGTGTAGTTACTTGACAGATGATATGGGCAGAATGAATACTGCTGAGCTTATGAGTTTCAGTGAAAAATTGAGGAGTTATTTGCAGGTAAGTAGAATATATAATTACATGGTGATTCAAGCAAGGATAGTGTAAATATTGTCCTATACCTGTACATGTTCATTGATTTTAAAAATAGTTTTGAGTACCCAGTGGCACAGAGATGAACAAGAAATATGTCCGAACTTCCATAGCTAAACAAAGAATGCCACTGGATAAGTAAAATGTTTGTAATGTTAGTAATTACAGTGCATTACAAGATTAATAGAAGGATGGTCTAATATAGCATGATAACATTAAATGAAGGTTTAATATAATATATGATATATATTTTAATTTAGGATTAATAGCAAGTAAAGTTTGAGTGAAGGTGAAAGAGGAGGACAAGAGTGAATCAAAAACAAGCTATTGAACATATCAGGAGTCTTCAAATTGCAGAGAAATTGCATGGTCAAAGATAAAAATCCTGGAAATAAATGTCAGTACTGGAAAGGCAGTTTAGATCCAAACTGCTAGAATGTTATCTACTGATAACACATTAGAATTTATTTACCCATGCTCCCAAAAATAACCCCACCCATTCTGCAAGTAACCCAAATTACTCTGGTCATAACCATAAAGAAAGAAAAAGAAAGAAAGAAAAGAGATAGGTAAAGCATGATTGATTATAAAAAAGTCTATTGAAAAGTATTTTAATTAAATACTAAAATGGTTATCTGCTTTCTTGACAATAAATTTGAAAGAAGAGAGTCTGTAGAGGTAGGTACTGGCTATGATGTTGTTTAATCATTTCTTTATATTTTATCAATATACTTAGGTCCACAATAATAGTGGAGTACCATAAGGCAATGACACAAGGGAGGAAAAGAAGTTTTGACATTTTAATCTGAGGGTAAAACAACCTACTCTTAAGTGCATATTGATTATAAATGTAAGAACTTGCTAAGTCTAAGAGACGAAGAATCAAATCTAAGAGGTGTAGAAGAGGAATCTTTGCTAAGACAGACTTAAGTATTAAAATGAATTAGCTACTTCTTGATGATAGATATGAGTTTGCTCTCGTGTGTGTGTCTGTGTGTGTGCGTGCGCGCGTGCACACACATGCACTGTATATGTGTGCCCCAGCACACATGTGCAGAGTCCAGAGGAAAGAATCCTTCCACTTTATTTCCTTCAGATAATCTCTCACCAAAGCTGGAGCTCATGCTCTTTTTTTTTGGCGAGACAGACTTACCATTACTACACTGAGATTCTTCTGTCTAAATCTTCCTAAACTTACAGGCATATGGCCATGCCTTCCTTTTGTGTTGATGCTGGGGATTGAACTTGGGTCCTCATATTTGCATAGAAAATGCTCTTAACAACTGATCAATCTCCCCAGCCCCTGGTTTATATATAAGTCAAAATCTCACTACCGCAATATGGTATGCTTTTATCCACGAAGGATATTTATTCATTGAACCAACCCATACTTATTGAACTATCAGGGCCATATACTAAGTTATAAAGTCAATCATTAAGAATAAAGTGTTGACTAATACATTCATTCCCTACATTCATTAAACTTAATTTCTCCCAATGGATAATCTGTTAAATTTATATTCTCATAATTTCCTCTTCTATTTTTTAAATTTTTATATTTTCTATTATAGTAGAAACTGTAAATAGTTGTAGTTGTATTAAATTGTAAAGCTACAGTGTGTTGCCAAGTACTTAATTTCAATACTCAGTAGCCAATGTTCCTTATAGTCACAAAAGTCTGTTTACCTTGACAACTGGTTCTAAGCACCCACTTAAATTATTGAATTTAAATAAAGATTAATAACTGTCAGCACGGAGGTTGCTTTTTCAATTAGGATCAGTGACAGATATTTTAATATGCACCTCTATTTGGAGAGAGTATGCAAATAAAGTGTGCGCTGTTAAGTGACAAATGCTGGTCTTTTGGGTAGTGTCATGGTTTGATCCAGGTGTCTCCCACAAATGAATGTGTTCTGAATGATCGATTCCCAGCTGATGGCAGTTTGGGTATTAGAACCTTGCTGGAGCTGTATTGTTGGGGGTGGACTTCCCCTTGCCAATATTTGGTACACCTAAATGCTGCCATTTACAGTACTGTGGCAAAGGTGATGTCCACCCCTCTGCTCATGTCATCATTTTCCCTGCCATGATGGAGTCTCGTATCTAGTCCATAAGCCAAAATAAATCCATTCCTCTACAAGCTGCTTTTGGTTGGGTTCTTTTCTTGCAACAACGAGAAAGCTGTTGATGAGTATGATGCTGATCATGTAGCAAAAAAGTTAAGTGCTCAGTGCATACAAACAAAAAGTATAGTGGCAGTGACCTTTATTGATGTCTTTTCAATACTAAAATATCTACATGCCAAGCTTTAAGAAGTGAGTTTTTAATATATCTCTTACTGTCCAGCCTCAAAAGATGCTACCTGAAAATGAAGGGAAAACTACTTCTTATCAGAACCAAAGATGAAATAGCAAGTTGATGCATGAATGCCTTCATTAAGACATTGGTTTTACTAATAATATCTAAGTAAATGTAAAATCATGGATCATAAAGATAAGTTTTATAAATCATTAATTATAAAAATTATTTATATAATATTGAAATTATAAAGTATCATATATAATTATTCATTTGAAGTTACTTATGGCATTTATCCCAGTAGGAATATTGATTATAATAAGCCCCTTTTATTGTAAACTACATAGTCAACATATATTTTCTAAAACCCAGTAAGATGCTCTACTTTCATGCCAATCTACTGGAGAGACCACCACCAACAACAAAGCAACATGATTTTTGGAATAGTTATACTAGGCATGGAGTTCCTACCTACTTATTCTTCATTATTTGAGGAAATAAAACCCTTTAGTATTATGACTTCTGTCTAGAGGTGTTTTCCCTACGTCCAAGAAAACAGAATCATTGCAGTAAAGAAACAGTTTTCCATAATGTGCTCACAGGACAAAAGATTTTACAGTCTTAAACACAAATACTTTAATTCTAAACATAAACATGAATGAAATAATAAAAATTCCATGATTTTAAAGCCTGAGAAATATGTGAACATGGTAAAAATCCAAGTAATATAAAATAAATATAAAATAAATTCTCAACTATTTTCCTATATCCTCAACTCTAACTATCCCAAACCAACTACATGGAGACAAATAATAAACTTCTTCTACACTGTCCATCACTTCTCTATATAAATCAGTCATAAACTTATATACACCATACATACATTTTCCATCTTCAATGTTCTCATTTGAAGGTATATTTCAGGGTGTGTGTGTGATATAATCACGAATTATAAACACCTATGGTATTTTAATGTCACATATATTGTGTATATTGGTCAATTTTCTGTTGTGATAAGAAAATATGCATGGCTGAGACTTTATTAAGGAAACTTTTATTTCAAAGTCAGCAACTGTTGCACCTTGTTTAGGGTCTCCTAGCTGCATCACAACAAGGTGAGTGGCCTCATAGAAGAAGTGAGTAATGAGGAAAAATCACATGGTATAACAAGAAGCAAAAGAGATTTAAAACAGACAAGCATGCTTTATAAAAACCCACCAGTTCAAGAACTAATCTACTACATGCCACAGCATAAAATGCATCCTTGGAAGGAGTCCTTAGGACTTAATTATATTCTACAAGGTAAAAGATCCACATTGAAGATCAACTTTCCAGTACATGTACCTTTGGGGCACAAACAACAACCAAACAATAGCTTTAATTAATATACCAAATCCTCTTTTTAAACTCTAATCAAGTTCTTTTTTTATTAAAGTATTAGTACTGTTAGCATTGGGTTGAGTTCTTTGTAGAATTTTTAATAAAATAACATATAAATAAAATATACAGACCTGAAAACAGTTTATCATTCTATAGAATGTCTCTTTACTCTGTTGCTTCTTTTGCTGTTCAGAAATCTTTTATGTTGAGAAAAAAAACTATTCTTTTTTGTTTGTTGTTTTTGTTTGTAAAATATGTTTGCGTTATTAAACCTAAATAAAATGCAAAACAAAAAAAGCATATTGTCCAAATCAAACTCTTCTAGTTTCCCCTTGTTTTGTTCTAATAGTTTTATGATTACATGTCACATGGTTAAATTAGTAAACCAGTTTAATTTAATCTCAGCATATGTTGTAAGATAAAGTGCCAAGTCAGTATCATTTTGGATATACAGGTTTTATAACAGACTTTATTGAGGAGACTATCCTTAAATGTGTGTTTCTGGAATCTTTGCCAAAATCAATTGACTGTGAAAGCTTGGCTTCATTTTTGAGCTCAATATTGACTGATGCACCATGTCAGCACCATGCTGTTTTAATTACTGTAGCTCTGTATCATAGATCTAAGAAAGTGTCCAAAATTTTATTCTTTTGAATTATTTTGATCAGCTTTTCAATTTCTACAAAATAAGGCAGCAGGAATTCACATAGGGATTTCATTAAATATGAATATAAATTTGAGTAGCATTGTAATATCGTAATATTGGATCTCAACTCACATTCAGAGGACATCTTTATATTTATTTACTTCATAGTTTTAACACCCTAGTCTCATATCTATATTACTTGCCATTTTGAAAAGTTCAACTCAGGAGGGCGGAGCATGATGGTGGAAGAGTAGCAGCCTAGCCAGGACTCTCTTTGAAAAAGGATTGATTCTCCAGCTGGGATCAAAACCCTGGACCCCAGACAGCCCTGAACCCAAGACCACCATCTCCCCAGATCCTGCACAAGACCAGACAGGGTTCCCCAGCGGCTTTCTGCTCCAAAGAGGAATGGAGAGCCGCCCTTCCCCGAACGCAAGCTCCAGCCAACTCCATGACTTCTCGCAGGCGCTTCCGAGCCTTTGTTGGCTGAGCACCTTTCCCTCCTGGGGCCCCCTCACTCCAGTGCCCGAATCTTGGGCACACTTCTCTCCGAGACCCCACACACACACACAAATACAGGTAGATAGGCTCCTTGGACAAACTGACCTAGCTCAGTTCAGGTGGCCCACTCCAGACCACAGCTGCTGGACGGGGCCTGGCCTTGTGCACCTAGGAACCTCTGCCACTGCTGGGAGGGCAGAAGCCCTGACAGGAGGTCACAGGCAGCTTCGGCGGGCACCAGGGACCACACGCAACTGACAGGAGGGCACAGACAGGTGGGAAAACACTGGGCTCTATAGTTTGGGGTGCTGGGGCTGTTTCTACTGCAGCATAGCAACTGGGGACAGGGGCCTATGTGGTGGCTCTAAGACTAAACAGTCACAGACAGAGAGATCCAGACAGGTAAAGATCTAAGCCTCTCTGGGGACAGAACACCCCAACAGTAAAGTCCTCTTTTTAAGATCAAACCTGGTGATCTTCGCATTGGAAGCAAAGCAGGCTGAACACCACCCACCACGGTGCCTGAGTCCCAATCCCCTACCTGGATATGAGCATAAACCAACGAATAAAACACACATAAATCAAAGACAGAACTCCCCAACTCAGGGCCCCTAGTCCCAGTATAGAACAAGAAAGTGGCAAGGAAGTAGAGGCAGCACATATACAATCGCAAAGAGAGAACAATATGACTCCTGACCACAACTGCAATGCAAATATGAAGCAGCTAATGGCTGATATGGAAATTATGAAAAAAGACATGAATGAGATGAAGCTCACCAACACAAGCATAGACTCCAGACTGAATTTAATGGAGAGAAATATGAATGAATTCAGAACCACATTAAGTCAATTGAAGGTGAACCAACTATGGGAGGAGCTAGACAATCAATTGTTTAAATTTGATGAGGACTTAAGAAAACTTAAAAATGATTTTCAGGAATCCTTAGCAAAAAAAAATAGACTGGAAATTGGATCTCAACAAAGAATTGGAGACTATAAACAAAATTAAACAGAAACCAAAAATGAAATGGAGCTGTTAAGATCCTCCCTAGATCAATCAGTCCCAGAGTCGACAATCTGAAGGACAGACTCTCAGACATTGAGGACAAGACAGAAGGAATTAATAAGCATTTCTTAGGTTTAATAAATTCAAGAAAACAAATGAGCAAAATTGGAGGGATCTATGGGATACCATAAAGAGGCCCAATAGTAAAATCATGGGGATCCCAGGGAGAGAAGCCCAGGTGAAGGGCATAGGAAATATTTTCAACAGAATTATTCAAGAAAACTACCCTTATCTAACAAGAGAAAGCCTACTCAACATTCAAGAGGCCCAGAGGACTCCAGACAGGACATGAAGAGGAATTCTCCAAGACACATTTTAATTAAGATGCCTAACATAGAAAGCAAAGAAAAAATAATCAAAGCTGTAAGAGAAAAGCAAACCATAACTTATAAAGGAAAAATCCATCAGACTTACCTCAGACTTCTCATTAGAAACCATGAAAGCCAGAAGGGTTTGGAATAATGCTTTTCAGGGCCTAAAGAAATATGGCTTTCAACCTAGACTACTGTACCCAGCAAAGCTATCCCTCATGATAGATGGAGAATTGAAAGTGTTCCATGAAGTAAACCAGCTCTATGACTATTTGAACACAAAGCCAAAATTTCAGAAGATTCTACAGGACATATCCCACACAGAAGAAACAAGAAATCTACCTCAGAAGAGTACCAGAGATCACGCATGAAAATCACAGTCAGTGTGCGAATAACAGCAGCACAGAACCAAACTCCATTAACCCTTCAACATGGCAGGGCTTAGAGCAAATCTCACAGTTATATCTCAGAATATAAATGGACTTAACTCCCACTTAAAAAGATACAGACTTGCAGAGTGGATCAAAAAAAAATGGACCCTTCCATCTGCTGCTTTTAGGAAACATACCTTACCTCTAAAGACAGCAATCTTCTTAGATAAAAAGGATGGAAAAGAGATTATTAGGCATGTGCAAGTAAAAAGCAATCAGGTGTGTCAATATTAATTTCTGACAAAATAGACTTTATACCAAAATCAATTTAAAAGGGTAATGATGGAAATACAGAAAACAATTTTAAAAAATATATAAATCAAAGAGTTGGTTATTTGAAAAAGTTAAGATTGACAAACCCCTGGAAAATCTAATCAAACGAAGAATTGAGAAAGCCCATGTCAACAAAATCAGAAAGTACAAGGGAGAGATCACAAGAGATCCTGAAGACATTGGAAGTATCATGAGGGCATACTTCCAAAACCTCTACTACACAAAATTAGAGAACCTGGAAGAAATGGATGAGTTTTTGGACACCTACCAAATACCAAAGCTTAACCCAGAGCAGATAAAAGCACTAAATAAACCTGTCACATCCACAGAGATTGACCAGATGATTTCTCAACTGAATTCTACCAATCCTTCATCATAGAGCTGAAACCACACTATCTGAAGCTTGTTAGAATCATAGAAAAAGAGGGAAGACTTCCAAACACCTTCTATAAAGCTACCATTACCCTAATCCCCAAACCAGGCAAAGATGCAACAAAAAAAGAGAACTAGAGACCCATATATCTGATGAACTTAGATTCAAAAATCCTGAACAAAGTTGGAGCAAACCGGATACAAAGCTACATCAAAAATATTATCCATACTGACCAAGTTGGCTTTATTTCAGAGTTGCAGGGATGGTTCAACATACGCAAGTCGATAAACATAATCCACCACATTAATTGGCTCAAACACAAAAACCACATGGTTATCTCAATAGATGTAGAGAAGGACTCTGAAAAAATTCAACACCACTTCATGTTCAAAGCTCTGGAAAGAATAGGCATAGATGGCCTATACCTCAACTTAATAAAGACAATTTACAAATCTCCTAAAGCACAAATCGTTCTCAATGGGGAACGACTCATGGAGTTCCCACTCAATTCAGGAATTAGACAGGGGTTTCCACTCTCACCACTGCTCTTTAATATAGTGCTTGAAGTTCAAGCCCAAGCAATAAGACAGGAGAAGGGCTTAAAAAGGATACAAATTGGTAAGGAAGAAATTAAACAATCCCTCTTTGCAGATGACATGATCCTTTATATGTCAGACTCAAAGAATAGTATCAGTAACATCTTGAAGGTGATTAATGCCTTCAGCAATGTGGCAGGATACAAAATTAACACACAAAAATCAGTAGCTTTTCTATATCCTGAAGACAAGCAAACATAAAAAGACATCAGAAAGACTGTCCCATTTTCTATAGCCTCAAAGAAAATCAAATACCTCCAATATCACTAACCAAAGATGTAAAGGACTCATATAAGGAAAATATTGAAACACTAAAGAAGGAAATAATCGAGGAAGTGAGAAGATGGAAAGATATTGCCTGCTCATGGATAGGGAGAATCAATATAGCAAAAATGGCAATCCTGCCAAAAGCGATTTACAGATTCAATGTCATGCCAATAAAAATCACAACCTCTTTCTTCACAGACATAGAAAAAATAATCTCTAAATTTATTTGAAAGGGCAAAAGACCTCAGATAGCCAAAACTATGCTAAGTAAAATATCCTACTCAGGAAGTATCACCATGCCTGACTTCAAAACATACTACAAAGCCACAGTAAATAAAACAGCATGGTACTGGCATAAAAACAGACAGACAGATCAATGGAACAGAATTGTATAACCAGCTTTAAATGGAAGTAACTTCAGTTATTTGGTCTTTGACAAGGGGGCCAACATTGTACGCTGGGTGTCATGGTTTGATCCAGGTGTCCCCCACAAACAAATGAATGTGTTCTGATAGATCAATCCTCAGCTGATCGCAGTTTGGATTTTACAGCCTCAATGAAGCTGTGTTGTTGGGGGTGGGCTTATGGGGGTTATAAGCCAGCTTCCACTTGCCAGTGGCAGTGCTGTGGCAGAGGTGATGTCCACCCCTCTGCTCATGCCATCATTTTTCCTGCCAGGAAGGAGTCTCCACTCGAGTCCGTAAGCCTAATAAACCCATTAACAGTGCTGTGGCAGAGGTGATGTCCATCCCTCTGCTCATACCATCGTTTTCCCTTCCAGGATGGAGTCTCCCCTTGAGTCCGTAAGCCTAATAAACCCATTCCTCTACAAGCTGCTTTTGCTTGGGTTCTTCATGTGCAGCAACTAGAAAGCTGACCACAAAACTGGGCCAAAGATAACATCTTCAACAAAAGGTGATGTACGAATTGGATAAACATATGTAAAAAAATGTAAATAGACCCACTCCTTTCACCGTGCACAGAAATCAACTCCAAATGGATCAGAGACCTCAATATAAATCCTGTAACCCTGAAAACCCTGGAAGAAAAAAATGGGAGGAACTCTAAATAAAATATTAGTAGGGAAAAATTTCTTGAACAAAACTCCAGCAGCCCAGGAAATGCAACAATCACTTAATCGATGGGACCTTATCAGACTCAAAAGCTTCTGTACAGACAAAAAACCATACTCAGAGCCAATACACCCCCATCAAACTGGGAGACTCTCTTTATCAGCTATAACTCAGACAAAGGCCTAATTTCCAGAACTTACCGAGAACTCAAAAAATACATAATAATATCTCAAACAGCCCCCTCACAAAATGGGGCACTGATCTCAACAAAGAATTCACATAGGAGGAAACACAAATGGCCTGTCCCATCTAAGAAATTGCTCAGCATCCTTGAGCATCAGGGAAATGCAAATCAAAACCACAATGAGGTAACACCTTACTCTGGTCAGAATGGCAAACATAAAAATAACCAACAGCAATCCTTGCTGGGGAGGAAGTGGGGAAAAAGGAACCCTCATTCACTGCTGGTGGGAATGCAAACTCGTTCAACTGCTATGGAAAGCAGTGTGCAGACTCCTAGACAGAATGGACATAGAACTACCAATGGACAAAGCTATCCCTCTACTAGGCATCTACCCGCAGGATGCCACATCTCGATGCAGAAAATTTTGTACAACTATATTTATAGCAGCTCAATTCATAATAGCCAAGAACTGGAATCAACTCAAATACCCATCGTTGGAGGAATGGACAGCGAAACTGTGGCATATTTACACGATGGAATTCTCAGCTGTAAGGAAAAATGACATTTCAAAATTTAGGAAAAAATGGTCTGACTTCGAGCAGATCTTACTAAGCGAACACTCAAAAGAACAGAGAATCGAATGCTGCATATTCTTCCTCTTATGTGGTCCTTAACCAGGATAACCGTGTTCTTTATGCAGACTAGTAGAAAGAAGTGATAGGTTATGAATTAGGAGTAAGGGATGAGGGGAGGAGAATGGCTTAAGCATGAGGCTAAACCAAATTAGGTTCAAAAACCTAAAATCCTCACAAGCGTATTGTAACCTAATGAGCAAGTAGTGGGTGTCGACTGGCAAGAGGGGTCATGAGTAATAGAGGAGAGAGTCTAAGCCTGTGAATAATTGATCAGTCTGACAACCCCTGGTCCCAGTCACCGGTTCCTTCCCTCACTGAACTGTTGACCAAAGTGACCCATGAGGTTCCAAAAACAAGACAGAATTCTGTCAAAGCCTTGAATGCCATCCTCAGGCCTGAGGCAAAATCCTGTTGCTGAAGAAATCACAGAATGCCATCAATCAGCATCGAGAGACCCTACAAGGTCCAGAATGGTAACCAGTCCCCAAGTAGTAATTAGTGTATTGCTGGAAGGCACTGCTCATGCTGCAAGGGGAAGCTGATCAATGACAGTTGGAATAAACAGAGTCCACTGGCATGAAACACAGTCTGAGGCCATGAATAGGCTGACCACACCTCCTAATGGGAGAGAACAGGTAACCAAGAAAGAGCACTTGTGTAATGGAGGAGCCTGGGCCTGGGGGAGACAATCAACAGCTTTTAAATTCGGCCAAATATTCCGCTTAGGGAGGGCGAGACCTTGACTGGAACTGGGATTCAGGGTGATATACACCGGATCCCGTACTCTTGGGCTCCCAAGAAAAGATTCACAATGGGAGCGATTGACGGGGAGGCTACTAAAAATAGAATCTTGGTAATACAGAATTGTGTGTATTTGTTAACCTAGACTGATCTCACTCTCCGATGGAGTTTGTGTTTGTATTTTTCAGGATGCAACGAAAGAGCTGTGGCCCATCTAATCCTACAATCCGACTGTAGGCAGATAGCTGAGATCCTGGCAAGAGAGGAACCACCACGGACATATTGGGGATGATCCATATGGAATCCCACAGAGAATGATGGGATAAACAAGAGACCCACAGCCACAGCCATTCAATCAACACAGGATAAGCCAGGGTGTCAGAAATCAACAATTTTCGACACAAAGACCTATAACCTCACAACATTAAAGCAGCCTTAATACCCACCACGACTCAGGGAACTGAGAGGAAGAGGGGAACTGAGTGGAAAGATTCTGAGTGCCGTGGTGGGGGAGACCATCCATAGGCATGGTACCCCTCAGTAACATCATACTTTGGCCAGGAGAACCGGGCTGAGTAATAGGCTTTCAGTGGTCCCCTGCCCCATGGACTAATCCTGATGAACCATGGAGAAGGATATCCAGCTGATTGAGGATGGGGAGGGGGTCATTGTGCAGTTGGGGATAACAACTCATTGTTGGCCCACTAAATAATGTAACTCATTATGGACAATAAATATATATTTTTTAAAAAGTTCAACTCAGTCATATATTCCTACATGATAATACTACTATTTTAAGAGATTTTTTTTTTGCTTATGAAACCATTCAGTATGATTTGGACATCTGGTAGTAATATACTTTTTATAGACAAAATATTCAAAGTACAGAGAGTTTAACATAACACAATCTGTGAAGCAAGAAAGGTAGAATTTATGTTCTAACCCAGCCTCCTACCTCTGGAAGTCTTGCTCCAAGCATCACCAATGTTATAGTGAACCTTCTGGAACTACAATGCTCATGCAATAAAGGACATCTCACTCTGATGGCAATTGAAAGCTAACCAGTTTTAGCCGGTGAAGAATTGGCTTATTACAGTGAGTGGAAATATTTAGTATATAAGTGACTAGGAGGACTACAGAGCCTTATGCTACATGCATATTTCTTCTGAAATCCAAAATAATGATATGAATATGAAAAAAAGCATTGTAGATGATTATAAAAGTATACTACCCATATGTTTGGGTTTGAAGGTATGCTACCTTGAGAAGGCTCAGTGTAGCAGCTGCATGAGAAATTTATGGCTTAGTTCCCTTGCCAAGAATAGTGTTCATTCCATTTTACATGTCATTGAACAGCATTTACGTAAAAAGAAAGATACCTCATCAAGCTTACAGTGACTCAGTGATCATCACGGGGCCAAAATTATTCTATGATGTATCTGCCATGCAAATTGATGGGAAACTTAACCAAGATGATATCTCATCTCATCAGATGTCACAGCAATTTCTCAAAGGCAAAATGTGTTGAGATTAAAAAATAATAAAAACTTTCAAGTTGTTTTGAAGTTATATGAATAGCCCCCATGCCTAAAAGAAAAGTTGCTCATAATTTAGAATCCTGAATTAGTCTATATTTTTGGATCAATGTAAAGCTGTCAAGAGATAGAAAAATAAAATAAATAGATTTAGGCCTGCAATAGGAAACAGATAAAAACAAAGTTAATTTCAAATTCAGAACAGTTTTAAGCCATCCTAGAAATAAATTTCACACTCTTTGGAAGCCAATTCATTAATAAGCAATAAATAAAATAAGTACAGATAGAAAGTATGTGTCTGCTCTGGAAGAAAAAATAGGAGGAACTCTACATGAAATAGGAGTGGGAAAAAATTTCCCGAACGAATCTCCAGCAGCCCAAGAAATACAACAAACACTTAACCAATGGGACCTGATCAGGCTCAAAAGCTTCTGTACAAACAAACAAACCATACTCAGAGACAAAAGACCCCCTTCAAATTGGGAAATGATTTTTGCCAGCTACAACTCAGACAGAGGCCTAATTTCCAAAACCTATAGAGAACTCAAAAAAAATTAATATCAAAAACCCAAAATGCCCCCTCACAAAATGGGATACTGATCTCAACAGAGAATTCATGGAGGAGGAAACACAAATAGCCTTGACTCATTTAAGAAAGTGCTCAGCATCCTTAAGCATCAGGGAAATGCAAATCAAAACCACATTGAGATACCATCTAACCCCTGTCAGAATGGCGATAATAAAGAAAACCAACAACAATTGTTGCTGGCGAGGATGCAGGGAAAAAGGAACCCTCACTCACTGCTGGTGGGATTGCAAACTTGTTCAACCACTATGGAAAGCAGTGTGGAGACTTCTGAACAGAATGGACATAGAACTATCCACAAGATGTCACATCTCGACGCAGAAACATTTGTACAACCATATTTATAGCAGCTCAATTCATAAGAACCAAGAATTGGAATCAACCCAAATGCCCATTCATGGAGGAATGGACAGAGAAACTGTGGTATGGAATTTTACTCAGCTGAAAGGAAAAATGAAATATCGAAATTTAGGAAAAAATGTTCTGAATTCGAGCAGATCTTACTAAGTGAACTCTCAAAAGAACAGAGAATCAAATGCCACATATTTTCCCTCATATGTGGCCCTTAGCCAGGATAACTGTTTTCTTTATACAGACTAGTAGAAAAAAGTGAGACGTTATGAATGAGCGGTAAGAGATGGGGGAGGGGAATGGCTTAAGCATGAGGCTAAACCATATTAGGTTCAAAACTATAAAATCCTTACGAGCATACTGTAACCTATTGAGAAAGTAGTGAGCGTCGCCTGGCAAGAGGGGCCATGAGTAGTAGGGGAGAAAGTCTAAACCTGTGAATAATTAGATCAGTTTGACAACCCCTGGTTTCAAACACTGGTTCCTTCCCTCACTGAGATGTTGACCAAAGTGACCCATAAGGTTCCAACAACAAGACAGAATTCTGTCAAAGCTCTTGAGTGCCCTTCCCATTCCTGAGGCAAAACCCTGTTGCTGAAGAAATCACAGAATGCCATCGATGAGCACTGAGAGACCCTTCAACATCCAGAATGGTATCCAGCCCCCAGAAGGCAGTTAGTGTAGTGCTGGAAGGCACTGCACAGGCTGCCAGGGGAAACTGATCAACGACAGCTGTAATAATCAGAGACCACTGACACAAAACACAATCTGTGGTCATGAGTAGGCTGACCACACCTCCAACTGGGAGAGAACAGTGAACCAAGAAAGGGGCACATGTGTAATGGAGGAGCCTGGGCCTGGGGGAGACAATCAGCAGCTTTCAAATTCGCCCAATTTTCCACTTGGTGAGGGAGACCCCTTGGCTGGAACTTGGGATTCAGGACGATGGGCACCAGATCCCATACTCTTGGGCTCCCAGGACAAGTTGCAAAATGGGAGTGATTTACGGGGAGGCTACTAAGGATAGAATCTAGGTAGTCCAGAATTGTGCATGTTTGTTGGCCTGCAGTGATCTCACTCTCCGATGGAGATTGTGTTTACATTTTTCAGGATGCAGCAAGAGAGCTGGGGCCCATCTAACCCTACCAACCGACTGTAGGCCGATAGCTGAGATTCTGGCAAGAGAGGAGCCACCACAGTCATACCATGGAGGATCCCAATGGAACCCCACAGAGAATGACAGATGAACAAGGGGCCCACAGCCACAGCCATTAAATCAACACAGGATAAGCCAGTGAGCCAGAAACCAATGTTTTTCGACACAAAGACCCCTAAACTCACAACTTTAAAGCAACCTTAATACTCATCCACCACGACTCAGGGAACTATGTGGAAGAGGGGGCAGAAAGATTGTGAGAGCCGTGGTGGGGGAGATTATCAAGAGGCATGGCCAAGAGAACCTGGCTGAATACTAGGCTATCCATGTTCCCCTGTCTCAAGGACTGATCCAGATGACCCATGGAGGAGGTTATCCAGCAGAGTGGGCAGTGGGGAATTGGGTATAACAACTCATTGTTTGCCCACGAAATATTGTAACTTATTATGGACAATAAAAAAAGAGAAAAAAATCCAAAAAAGAAAATATGTGTCTGGTAAGAGAAGAGACAAGAATTTTTACAGCTCCTGAGTGTTCAAAAGCACTTTCCCCCATATCATCTCATTAAATCCTCAAAACAACCCTGTAAAACAAGAAAAATGAGCATCTTCTCCATTTGTCTTAGAAAGCAACTGAGCTCAGAGTCTTAACAGCAAGTAAATGGAGGTGAGTGTTCTGAAACACAGGAAGCAAGGACTGTTTTCTGGAATAAATCTCAAACTTGGCTGCATGCTATATTCATCTGTGGAGTTGTAAAGAAATCTGATACTTGGGTTTCTCTTCTGGTGATTAGCTTGTCACTGACCCAGACATCAGAAATTTTAAAAGCCATGTATTTTGCTCTACCATGTTCTGGTTGGGATACTATTTCTCTAGAGTACCATGCTACCTCTGAGATCCCATATCTTTATCATCTGTGATGTCCCATTGAAGATGCAGCAATGTGTTCCTGAAACTTGTTAACATTCAAAGAACATGTTTGTGGTTAGCGTTGTGGAAAATGACATCTGTGTTCCTTCAGAGAATGCACAGACTAGATAGGCATGTATTCTAGTAACCACAAACCATATGATACAAATTTTAGACAGTAAATAGGTGATTTGCATATGGAAAAAGGTTAATTTCCAAAAGAAATCAGTTGCTAGGCTTGCCTCTAAAACAGAAGTCAGTGTCAGGATAAGGCCAGAAAACTTGTGATGTGAGTTTATTCAGAAAGCAATGGAGGCTGGGAAGTAAAAGGGAATCTCATAAGACTAAATAACAGCATAGATCTGAGGTCAAAGAAAAGATCAAGTAAGTTCAATGAATATTTGTTAATCTAAGAAATATGTTCATATAGTGAAAAAGGTTCACCATTCAAATGCCTATTTACAATAAAGCTCAAGGGCTGGAGAGATGGCTCAGCAGTACGGAGCTTTAGTGCAAAACCTAACAACCCTGGTATTCATGTAAAGCCAGATGCACAGTGGCACATGAATCTGTAGTTTATTCTGCAGTGGCTGGAGGTCCTGGCATGTTCATTCTTTCTCTGCCTTTGTCTCTCTTCTGTCTCTCTCTGTGCTTGCAAATAAGTAAAAATATTAAAATAAAATAAATCTCAATATCATGTTTCACATCCCCTAGTCACTGATGGCAATACTTTATATAGCATTACCATTGTGACTCCATGCATGTACACTTTAGTGTTTCCAATCTTCACTCTACAGGACCTGCAGTTCATCTATAGGACTTCTGAATGCTTGTGTGTCTCCAGTCTTTCAGTCAGAGGTAATTCAGTCTCACCTAAATCATCAATTGCACATATAGATAGTATCCCTATAGCTACTCCCACAACTCTTCCACCCATGCTGACATGCACAGATTTCCCAGGTAGCATCAGAGTTCAAGAGGTTTAAATCTCCTTGGTCACAAGTCTTTAAGGGTGGAAGGATGAGAGTCTTGGTCTGTGTTAGTACCCACCTATCTAGCAGTTACTAATAATTTTGCCCTTTCATCTTCCAGTCTCATATATATCAGAAAATGAATTTACTTGGAGCTTGCTATATTCTCAGGAAATTCAGAGTCTCAGGCCTTTTGCCACTGGTCTGCTGCTCCGAGGAAATGAGAAAACACATTGTCTACAATCTTCCTGCTATTTAAGAAGGTTCCGAAGTCAACTCAAGTCCAAGAGACCATTCATTAATTACATTGGCCTCCAAATGTATTTTATGTGTTTGAAAAACATTGTATTTGTTTTTGTTTTGTTTTTTTTACTTTGAAACATGAGCTAGTTGCTGACATTTTGGCTACAAAGCCTAACATGTAGGCTTTGACAAGTAGATAATAAAAATGTGTTGAAGAAAAAGCTAGATTTATAATTTACCTTGGAAAACCAGGCAACAGAGGTTCTGTATTTTCTCATGGCCAAATTTGGCTAGAGCTGGTAATCACAGTCTGTGGACATTTCTTCAACAGGCTCAGGGGCATACATTTACATTCTTACCTTTTTTTGTTGTTGTTTGTTTTTCAAGGTAGGGTCTCACTCTAGTCCAGGCTGACCTGGAATTCACTATATAGTCTCAGGATGGCCTTGAACTCATGGCAATCCTCGTATCTCTGCCTCCCGAGTGCTGGGATTAAAGGCATGCACCACCATGCCGGGCCATTTTTACCCTTTTGATATACATATATACATTTAACTTCTGCCAGAAACAGATTTCATAATTTTTACTCTAAGCTTTTGCTTATTTTATAGCCTCTGTTGGGGAAATTTCATGTTTCCTTGAATAGTGGTCTAACTTAGTGCTTCCCAGGATCTTTGCCTTCCTATTGTTCCTCCCAGTGCCCATGTCCAGAGCTTGGGTTAAGACTGTAATCTTGCACTGTAGTATCCATGATGAAGCCAGAAACCAATGTAGCAAGTGTAGAAAGAAAAGTGAATTTATATTTTGAATCTCAGATACCTACAGGGTATCAAGTAAAAAAAAAAGAATATTTAAAACTTGGTTTCTAGAAGCAAGAGAGAAAGGAGATGATCTGTACATAATATCTTAACTAGAAAAAAAAATCATTGAAAGTAATTCAACAAAAGTTCTATTCTTAAACATTTTGATGGAAAAGGAGATAAAAATATTAGACATGTGGAAGAAAAATAAAATGCCTAAGGGATTATGCTAAACCAAATTTAAATAGGCTAACTCATATTTATTAAAATGCTTCAAATTTTCCATTTTACAACTGTGCCTAAAAACAAGGATAAGAGAGGAAATGATTACTTGATTAGGCATAATAAAATGCTTTTATGTAAAGATTCCTGCAATCACCAATTAAGCATTGATATTTAATCTTTCTCCCACATGTCCATCAAAAAAGGAAGACAATAATTGTACTTACATAATCTTGGAGTGGAAGAGAAATTTCCAAGAAACCGAAATAGAAACCTGTAAAAGAGATGTTACCAGTTCTTATTACCTAAAAATATAAAGTTTCTGCATGAGAAAATAAGAGCATTGAACATTAAAAATAGGCAAGCCCTAAAATGGGGAAATAATTATCAAAAAGCCAATTTCTACAAAGTGATTATGTAGGCAATATAGCAAAGTTAAAGTAAAATTAGCCAATACACATGGCGTATTTTTCTAACTAGTGACCTGGGAAAGTCACTAAATTTATATATATATATATATATATATATATATATATATATATATATATATATATATATATATACATACATACATACATACATACCAATGGTATAATATGAAGGCTTTCCTGGTGAGCTACTGCTGATGGGAACATATCTCATAGCATTTTATTCATGCAGAACAGTGTGGAAGTAGATATCAGAGGCCTTTAAACTGTTCAAGTGCTACAAATTGATCACTAGAAACTAGACCAAGCTTATAAAGTTCTTTGCTGAAAGCCATGCTTTACATTATGGCAGCAAGAGATTGGTGAAATAAATTATGATGCATGCAATGAAATGAAATTCAGCTACTAAAATCATTTTTCTAATAATATTTAACGACATAAAAATGTGGGAAAATTAATGCTAAGTGACTAATGCATCAGACCAAGTAATTTATGGAACATAATAATTCTGTAAATATAAATCTGTCTTTGTGTCTCTTCCTTCCCTCCCCCTGTTCCCCCTGTTCCTCCTCCTCCTTTTTCTCCCACTCTCTCTCATTTAACTACAAGAAAACCCCAAACATGTCTCTTTTGGTTATCCCTGGGTTTAATCATTAGTACAGATTTTAATTTTATATCTCTTTATTCTGTAAATTGAATTACACTGGCTAAATTAAGGCAAATCAACGTAAGATGTGTATTCTACCTGTCTGCCTAATCTGATAAACTCTTAGTAGAACTCATGGAATCTCAACATTGTGTTGCTATTTAACACTGGTTTATTTCTTGAACTCAAAGTGTTGAGGAGGGTGGATACAAAGGGATTGTCAATGAAATGAAATCACCAGAACACAAAGCTAGTGACAGCTTACAGAATAAAAGTCTCTCATTCAGGAGCCACCACAGTCATATTGTGGAGAATCCAAATGGAACCCTGCAGAGAATGACGAGATGAACAAGGGGCCCACAGCCACAGCCATTAAATCAACACAGAATAAGCCAGTGAGACAGAAACCAACGATTTTTGACACAAAGACCCCTAAGCTCACAACCTTAAAGCAAACTTATTACTCATACACCACGACTCAGGGAACTATGCGGAAGAGGGGGCAGAAAGATTGTGAGAGCCGTGGTGGGGGAGATTATCCAGAGGTACATCCAGGAGAACCTGGCTGAATACTAGGCTATCCATGGTCCCCTGTCACAAGGACTGATCCAGAAGACCCATGGAGGAGGTTATTCAGCGAATTGGGGAGGGGAGGGAAGTGGAGAATTGGGGATAACAACTCATTGTTTGCCCACTAAATACTGTAACTCATTATGGACAATAAATTGAAAAAAAATTAAAAAAAGAAGAAAAAAAAAGTTTCTCATTCAAAATCATAAATTTATTAGTGAGTTAGGATAAGAGCTCTAATATTATCACTTTTTTATTCTGTCATTTATTTATTTATATTGTTTCTTTCTTTCTGGTGATGTAAGTTTGAATGTTGATACCTTTACATATTAGAATAGCAACACCTACATTCTAAATATGTAAGTTTATTTAACTTCCATCTTCTTCGGAATTCTTTGTTGTGTGATATAGTATCAGGAAAAGAAATGAGACCTGACCTCTGTCTTGAATAAACCTTTAACCTATTGGTGGAAACAGTTATAAAAAATCAATATCAGGTGCCACTGAACAATAGCTGTGAGAGCATAGTCAATTCTGAGCATCTGAGGATATTACAAGTCTTAGGCTCTATGTTACTTAGTTTGGACCTGATGCAATCATGGTTTGTACACAACTGTTGCTATCCCAAGCTACACAGCAACCCAATAGAGAAAGCTCACAATGTACAACTGTTCATCACATCTCTATCCTCAACTGCAGACTGCACATTGATTCCCTAGCCCATCAGTACTTTTACACATCTCAGTTTATAAGGATTAAGAGTTCATGAGAAGTAGGAATTGAATTTCCTCTAGGAATTGGATTTCCTGTGTGCTGTACAAATAATTTATGTTTATGATAAGGGTAACAATGGCATAGTATCTACAAAGAAGAAGCCAATATAGAGAATAGACACACTATGTATGCCATTTAGTGGCAGTAGGCTGAAGTAAGGAAAGTCTAGAAAATGTGAAGCAGACTCCCATGGCACATTATTTCAGTGCTCCATAGTTCCCATTCCTTGTTCCTTGTCCCTTTCTTTGATACAGTCTATTCAATTTCTTTCACTTCACTTCCAATCTCCTAATTCACCAGTCATTTTGACTTTCTAATGCTGGAACTCTTCTCATATTCTTGTCTCTTTAGGTGTGTGTGTGTGTGTGTGTGTGTGTGTGTGTGTATGCATGTTCACATATGTCTGTGAAACATGTGCAGGTAAGATGAGAGGTTGAGTTTAGGTGTCCCCCCTCAATTGCTCTCCACCTTTTTTATTTTGAAATACCATCCCTCATTGAAACTAAAACTCAAAAATTTGACCTGACAATCTAAGCAGCTTGTCCCCAGGATGCCCTATGCTCATCTCCCATGTACTGAAATTACTGGCTGGCAGCTATGCCTGGCATTTGCATGAGTGCTGGGGAACTGAAGTCCAGTGTTCATGTTTTTCAGCAAGGACTCTTCTACCCACTGATCCATCTCCCCAACCTCATCTTCCTATTTCTAAATTAAACCCTTCTGCTATTTTAGGGCACCTCATAGAAGAAATAACACTAATTTGGAACATGGACTGGTTTAGGATGCTATACAGCACTTATAATTCTCTTATGTCTTTGTTTCTATAAAATGTAAAAAAATGATATTCCTACTGTTTTACATCCCTTGTATTTGCTTTCTACAGAATCTTTATTGGTCATTACAGCTGAACCTCATCTATAAGTTTCAACTCACATCAACCCCTAGAGTAATATTGGCAAAGCCCATGTGTGTTGAAAGCCTCAACTGTATCTACTGGGAAGCTTGGAAAATACCTCTGCTCCCAAATATTCAGAGCTCAGGGTGCTGGTGATAACAATTAAACATCTATGTGCCTGCAACATTATGAGCAAATGCCAGTGAGGATCATATTGACTCCTACAGGATTCTAGCACTTTAACCCAAAGCTATCATAGCCTGTCCATTTGATGAGGCTTTCATATCGAATTTCAGTACTAGGCTCATATTGTGGCACTATTTTAAGGCAAACATAATCTCTGAACAAAATTGTAACTGAATTAAAAGTAGCCTCCCAGACTATATAACAATTCATGTCACCTTCCTCATTTCTTGTTACTGAGTGGTATTGAGATTCTCAACATGTTTTATTCCCAAAGAAGTTAAGTAATGACAACATTTGCTTTGCCTACCTCACAAAGCTATTTGAAGTATTAAATGAAACAACAGATAGGAAGATGCTTTGAAAACCATAAAGATTTAATAAAATGTTAGTTCTTTCTCTCATTGTTTAAAAACAGTTGTTAAACACATTTTTATCTCCAGTCCCTTCAAAGAAAATCTGTATGTGTAGATGGTTGCAAGGTTCAACAATTTTTAGCACCCCCCTGATCTGTTATGCCTTTCAGAAAAGATTTAATTACCCTGCTTTCCCCTCCAACCAAGAATAGCACATAGTTCCAAGACTGTGCAGACGCAATTTCCAGATTCCACCAAAATATGTCAGCGTGCTCTGACTCTCCATCAAGAGAAGTAAACTCTGAAGTTATCAAGAGGTAAAGTGTTGAAAAGGTCATCACTTTTATAATTTATATATGTGCATCTAATTCAAGAATTGGGTGTGGTAAATAGAAAAGCAGAGGAAAAAAAGTACTGCCTAAGTCAGGGGGATTTTGAAAACATGGAAACGTGTCAGATCATCTATCACCCAGCCAAAAGTTTATGTACTTCCTCTGGTGATTCAGTCAGTACAGAACCTTAATGTTTATCATAATTTAAAGGTATTTTTCGCTAGCCGGGCGTGGTGGTGCACGCCTTTAATCCCAGCACTCTAGAGGCAGAGGTAGGAGGATTGACATGAGTTCAAGGCCACCCTGAGACTACATAGTGAATTCCAGGTAAGCTTGGGATAGAGTGAGACCCTACCTCGAAAAAAAAAAAGGTATTTTTCATGATTCTGTTGCTAAAGCCTTCCCAGCTCAATAAAGACTCTGCACCATCCCATTGAACAGTGTCTCTTAAAGCCAAACAGGAACTTGTTTCCAGAGAAACAAGAGGACATCATACAGAAAATAAACATGTGTGGTACCCTGCTGAGGGGCATGGAGGATGTAGGGTTTTGCTGAGTCTGGCAGGCTTCTGGGACTGTCTCCTTCTTATAAGGAAGTTGAGGCAAAGTCTGAGGGCCCCTATAAATCTTAGCAATCCTGAACACTTCACACCCCAGGCAGGCCACAGCTGTCCCCTGAGATTAGCAGGCAATTTAAAGCCTAACTTAGTTCAGCTACAATAACATACCTAAGCAATAAGGTTAGATTT
Organism: Zapus hudsonius; assembly: GCA_004024765.1. Taxonomy (NCBI): domain Eukaryota; kingdom Metazoa; phylum Chordata; class Mammalia; order Rodentia; family Dipodidae; genus Zapus; species Zapus hudsonius. Next base: position 201 of record PVHP010010031.1, on the reverse strand, counting down.
CGTCTGCTGACATCACAATTCTATACATGTCCATGTATAGTCACATAGCCCCCTCAATCTATCTATGCAAAATAGATATCCAAAGAATACTGGCCCCTGCCAATCTCCTTGCTTCCTATGCTTCTACCTCTGACTTTCCTCTATATAAACAACTGCTCTCTATACAATAAAATGAGAATTGCCCACTGCCGCGTTCTCCCG